>MJUU01017355.1:0-73944 GCA_002080025.1 Modiolus philippinarum | reverse complement strand
AAAAAACCAATAGCAGACAACATTATTATAGAAATTTGGTAGGAAGAGGAAATCATTTAAGAATTGAATGAAAAAGGGAGATAATTATGTAATATAATAGGAAACAAAATGGCAATAGCAGGCGACACTATAGGAATTTGGAGGGAAAAAGGGAAATACCTCTAAGGATTGGATGAAAAGGAAAGATAATTATAAAATAAAGTGGAAAATAATAATATAACACATACAAAAGGTTACACAAGAGGACTTTAGTCTAAAATTGGATGACAAGGAAGAAATTACAAAGAACAATACTGAAAAAAGGTGAAATGCTATTACAACAGATAAAAAAAGCGCGAGAAATAAGTAGCAAGAGTTATGTCCCTTTGACGAACGCGGCCGTGATAGAAGACACCCAAAAAACCATTGGTATTCCCAAGAGTTATGTCCCTTTGACGAACGCGGACGTGATAGAAGACACCTACAGAAATATAATGACAATTGCTGAATGACAACGTCTAGATATTAGTCTAAACATTGACTTGAAATACAGAGAACAACATTGAAAAGGGGGCTGAAAAGGTATAACAACAATAGAAAAGGGTGAGACAAGGGAGAAAATTGGATGAAAAGGGAATAATATACAATGAATAACATTGAAAAAGGGGAATAATGAAGGCAAATTCCCGACTTCCGGTCTATACCTGGGGCTACGCCCACTTCCGGTCGCGCATGTTCACTGTAGTAAGGTCACACAACACCCCTACGGGGTCACGTGTTGTTCTAACACGTCATTTCCGGTCAACATGGCTACTTACAGTAGATACACACCCACTTCCGGTTGCGCATGCGCGCTGTAGTAAGGTGAAACCACACCCTTGCAGAGTCACGTGGTGTTCCAACACGCCATTTTCGGTTAACATGGCTACTTACAGTAGATACATACCAACTTCCAGTCTATACCTGGGGCTACGCCCACTTCCGGTCGCGTACACTGTAGTAAAGTCATACAACACCCCTGTGGGCCTTGCCCTCTTCCAACACGTCATTTCCGGTCAATAGGCCCGTATAGGGCTTCAAAAAGGGTCACTTCCGGTTGCACATGCGCAACATAAACACTTCGTGTTCTGGTCACGTGACTTCCGCTTCCGGTCACGTGACTTCCGGTGACGTCATAGCCGATCTATGTCCCTTCCGGTGACGTCACTTCCGGCTCCACCACGCTCCACCATGTCAAATGCGACTTTGTTCGTCCCTATATACTACTCTTATCAATATAATATTTTCCATCAAAGTAAATGCCAAGCAAGTGGAAATCCGCAGGATTCATGATTATTAAACGAAATGCAGATTTACCATCCATACGGGCCAAAAACAGAATCATAAATCATGTCTAAAATACTATCTAAAGTGGTATATTTGACGGAGCAGAACTCGTCATCAATGAAATCATTTATACTATTACCAGCAGGATATGACAAGTGGGTTATCAGGCGCCAAGTTCCGTCTGATTTTGGAACAAGGCCGGTAGGAAAAGTACGCAATGTTGAAATAGGAGAATTTTAAAAAGGCCCTAACATTCTACCAAGTTGTAATTCCTTATTTAATTTTTCTAAAGTTTCCTTTTGATTCTGATTAGCCGAGACCAAATTCTTTGAAACAAAACCATATCTTGGACCTGTGTATTGAAGCCGAAAACCCTCTGAAAATCCAATGTAAAGTTCCTGGTCAACTATTTTGTCTGGGAATTCATTTAACAGTTCTTGCAGTTGCTTAGTATTGATAGGTGTGTGCCCTTTGTCCAGTAGTCGGGACATTAAAAGTTCATATTTGGGTAATTATTGCATCTTAGTGGGTACATTTCAGTCTGACATCTGCCCAGTAACCCTGCATGGCCTTAATTTCATGTTCAGTGTCTTTGTTGATCTTTATATTCAAGTTCATCTCTTGGCCTTACTTCACTAGGATGGGGCAATATAAAGCATTACAGAAAAGCGATTAGAAACTTAATTTTAGTCTTATAAAAATTGTTTTTTCGGTCGTAGGATGTTCGTTCAATTTCAACGATTATGAATAATTCTTCAGATTTCAACCCTGATCTATTACTAAACAGAAAACAACCAATAGGTTATCTAACCAATGTGATGGGTCAAAAAGTACAGGAGATGGTATTAACTTCAAAAAATAAGACTAAGCGCCATAACTCTCCATAAAAAAATAAACCCTGGTCCTGAAATTCATTCTTGAAGATACAGTTATATTAAAGATATAAATTAATCTGCAAAGTACATTACAAAGTATAACTGGAAAAATGGATTGTTTTGGAAATGAAAATAAAGTGCTTGGTCATGTTTTTTGAAAAAAATTACTACATCAGATGACTTGAGGACCATACTTCTTCACAACATAATTTGAACTTAATTTGTAACTTACCACAACCAAGTTTCAAGTATCAAATCAATACAACGGCAGCAGAATACCGAAGGAGCAAAAAGAACAAAAATATTACATAAATCCAAGAAGAAACAAGGACGAAACAAGAACACAAGAAGATGGAAGACCAAAAACACGACACATCCACAAAACATCAAACATACAAACATTATATAAATATAAAACTCCACTCAAAACTAGCAGCGTGAACTCTTTAAAAACTAAGCGTGACAGCAGATGCTCTGGAAGGATAACATGTCCTACTTTGTATACAGCACCCGTCACCATTTAAGTGGGTCAATCCAGGGTAAAGTCAAACCCGTGAAGGTGTGAATCTAGCTGAAAATGTCCATTCCTATTTGTGTCTATATTGGATGTCGAAAGGCTATTTAACATGTTTTATGGTTTATGGCTTTCCCTATTATTTGATTCTAATGAGAGGTTACTCCTTGAAACACGTGTACAGCATAAAAAAATACTTTTAATTATGTAACTTTGGTATTTTTGTATTTTTAAACCAATGGACCGATGCCACTGCTGGTGGACCAGAGGTCCCCGAGGGTATTCACCAGTCCAAAAGTCAGACTTTTCTGCAATGAAAATTTACCTTGCATTTTATAGAAGTTTACTGTCTTTATCAAAGTTCTAACCCCTTAAGAATACTATGGCTTCATTTCGTGTATGGCACTCGGTAGATGTCCTTAGTACTGGATTTGGCTTTCTATTTCGGTAATTTTGGTAATGAGTACTTCTTTTCTGACTATTTTTTGGATAATGGTTTTCCATATTATTTGATTCTAATGCTGCTGATGAGAGGTATTTTTTAGCCATCTTATATGTTCTAATGAACTTCGGCTGAATGTAGATAAAGCTGAAAAATATGAAAAGCTAATGCTATATATAATAGCCGACTTCCATTTAATTAAGGAGATAACCGTCCCGTTATATTCTGGTGGTAAAATAATATATAACAGAAAACTATGTTAATTGGAGTATCACTCTTGTAATTGTATTGTCTCATGCATTTAGTTTTATACTAACCTATATGCAGACAGTAAGACTTGCTTACTTAATTACTCATTTATAATAATGTAGACCCTTTTACCATAACCGCTGGGCCATAACCATAACCATAACCGTTTTGGATTGACGGTTCGGTTCTCACTTACTCTATTATCTTCTGGTATAAATTTTTCAACTAAAACATAACATAGATGTCAAAATCTGTAACTAAATACTTACTCTTTTCCCGCGAAAAGTTACATCTCTACAGATTTCGTGAAAAGGTACAACATCGGGTCGATATTAGCGCCGTCACAACCTTGGTTTTTGCCTAGATCGAGGCGGATCGTAGTGTGTTCGTCATGTGATTTGAGGTCAAGGTTTGAACGTGCCAACGACCTCCTGCTTATGTGAGGATGGTTTGCAAAAAATAATGGACTCAAAAGGCTCAGTTAGTAGTAGATATGCTGTAAAATTATTTATCCTGATATTTTGCTGTTTCTTTTCCGAATCAGGCAACATTTCCCAATCGGGAAGTTCTTCTAAAAATATAGTGTCATCATTTTTGTTGAAAAGTTGTTATTATTATAACAAACAACCACAATAAAGTACCATTTGTATGAACATACGTGACAAGAAATGGAAGGCTGTTTATTATTCGTAAATCTGTTATATTGCTGAAAACCGTGGCATATTAAAAGTTAATCATAATACGATTCCTACCTATAAACATACAAAAGCCACGATCCTAAAACTCCAACCAATCGAAAGACAAACTATTCATTTAGAAGCAAAACTATTGTGCACAATTGGCTATAAATCCTGTTTAATACTATCAGCTACACATTCACTGACCTCGGGTACGCAGACAACATGTCAAGAATGCTATTACTACAGGTAGTACAACAAGTAAATATGTGATATTAGTCAAATGCTTATACCCAATTGATTAAAGCTTCAGTGTTAGGTTTTGTTGCTAAGATGTTTATTTTTATTTACACTGAAGAGACTCTTCAAAGAAACCCAGATCGCAAAATTAAATCGCTCTTTTCCATGTTCCCTGGCTATACAAAAGCGGCTAATTATTTAAATATATTTATAAAATACGTCGTATTTTGTGTAAAAAGACATATTTACATTTTTTCTTGTTTTCGACAGAAACAAATCCCTACATTAACATTTGTTGAAGACCTTGTGTTTTTACTGTGAATGTAATAAAATGGATAAAAGGAAACATCTACAATGAATTAAAATTACATAACATGCCACAATCTGCCAGGGAACTACACAGTAAAACATAAATAATTAGGACAAAAGACAAACGTTAACAACGAGAGGAACTCGAGATAGTCGGACTTTGTACCGGCACTAGCAAAAGCCAGTGGTAAACATTTGGTAATTGTTTATGCAGCTATTACCATTAAGTTGTTATACTGCATGTCATCGCTTAATGAAAATAAGTACTATTGCAATATATGTATTAAGGTTCATCATAACAACTTGTCCTCCAAGTCCCCATTTACGTGGGTGAATTTCACATGAGTACAGACAAATCTATAAAACATTATAAACTTTCGAGGCTGGCACTGCATAGATATGTAATTTTTGTATTCGTTTTTATTGCAATGTTTCGATTGTGCTGTGCATTTTTTCTCCGTGTTTGAAAAGGTTTAAAAATAAACAAAGACAGGTAAACAGTTCGAGATGACCCCTACGTTATACAGGTAAGTTATGCATTTAATTCAACAATACAAAGGTAATAATAGCAATACACACGGGACTATTTCAAACAAATCTTTCAAGACAGTTTTATTTTGGATGTTGCGAGAAATGGAAAAAAAAATGCACCGCTTTTGTCAGGTAAGTTTTCACCTTATTTTATTGAAAAGGTAATTTAATTATTGCATAGCTATGTAGTGCCAGCCTTAACATCACGATCATTTTTCTTAACTTTGCTCTGCTCATGTATAAAACCACATCGATATTGTGGCCATATTGTTGAGTTTGTTAAGATGAACCTTAAGCATGTTCATTTCATATTTTCTCTATCTCTGATTTTTACTATTTTTAACTTGTTTTCGTTGTAAGGTATTCAAATATTCAAAAATGCAATAGTAGAGGAATATTTAAGGAACACTTCGGATCCAGTACATCAAGGTATTATGCTACAGAAACTAGTCCAAAACATTGCAAATAGAATACGGAATTTTCGAGATATAACCTAACCCCAATAATCCAGTCGTTAGAAGGAAAGAATCGGATACGGAGAGGGCTTGAATTATTCGAGTTAGATATAACCTCCATCGATTTGGAGACGGAAGCAGTTCATAGAAGTAGGGTAATACTGATACCAGACTGTATTTCTGTTGAATTCATTCGCTCAGTATCATGTTACTCTCCATACAAGCACTTTTGATATGAAAGAAAATGGAATCGGAAACTCAAAAGTTCTTAAGCGGAAAAAGACAAACGGAAACTTTTGAAACTATTTTAAAAAAGAAATAAAACAAACGAGTACATCATAAAAACCGACAATACAAGTACCAACTTTATAACAAATAAGTACTAGTATTACTCCTCCAAGAACTTCAAGGTAATCCGATTAGCCAAGTATGATCTGATTAACTGTGTTGAAGCACTAAAATCACTTAAATCATTCATCTGAAGCACTGTGTGGTACGTAACATTTAAAACATGACTTCTTTTTTTGCCAATTCATGTTATTAATAATTCAACATGGTTCAAGTTAGTGATAGGAAGGATATGGAGTAAATGCGCATGAGGCAAGTCTCTACAAATGCATACTAGGGGCGTCTTTAACTCACTATGAGGTATGAGTAAGGCTCATTGTTGAAGGCCTCATGGTGACTTCAAGATAAAGAACAACAATAAAAGCGTTGTTCTATTGCTTTAATAGCTTTAACATATATTTGTAGGGACTTTGTCTAATTTGCATTTACCCATATCCCTTCATTGTTAATTGTAAACCAAGCAAAATTACAAAGCTGTTATTGGTGTTTTTCATCTGAAATCACAACGAGGCATATCTTCAGTTGTGTTTACATTCAATGGCAAACAATGAGACCAAATAAGGCCAACGGATAGTTAAGTTACGGAAATATAATCCTTTAACATTTGATATTTTACAGAAAGCAATGCAGCTATCTTTTTGGACAGTGTGTTGTATGTTGATGTTATACAGGACTTGTTCTGTAGGAGATACTTCTGTACCTGGGTATTTCAAATGGACACCTCCGACTATTGGGAGCACCAACCTTCTCTGTCCAGTCTGTTGTAAAGAAAAAGTAACGTGTTATAATCTGCACGAGTTTTCCACAGATACATTGTCGGCATGTTGTGCGTATAAAGCTAAACCGTTTTGGATGCTTTCTCGAATCAACAACTTGATTCAAGTTTTGAATATAACATCCATTTCTAGAACTACCCTTTTATGGAAAACTGAACTACATTCCAACCTCACGCATTACGCTTTTCAGTCTCAACAAAGAAACCTTTCAAGTTTACCAGAAAATATGTGTGAATTTCCAAAACTAGTAGAAATTAATTTAACTATAAACCAAATAGATAATATAACTGAGCTTAGATGTCTCAATCTACTAGACACGTTAGATTTGTCTTGGAACAAAATGAACCAAATCAAATCTTTTGAGGTAAGAGGCCTGTATAGTTTAAGATTTTTAGAATTATCTCACAACATAATCAGATACATTGAACCTGGACGTTTTAGTCACAGACCAGGAAGTTTAATGTTCATTTCTCTACAAAAGAATAGTTTACTAAGCGTCGATCTTTCGAATATGATTCTTCCATACTGGTTTGCTGAACTTGACTATAGGCACAATAAAATATCTCGAATAACAAAAGGACTTCACAGGATTTAAGAACAAAGAAAGTATGGGTGGTGGTGTTATGTACTTGTGTCATAACAAGATAACGCATTTTCCGTCACGGTCTGATCTACGCTTCAGTAATGCCAAGGTTTGGTATCAATTTGCTTGCCACTATCGTTTTCCAATTGAAAATAATACATGGTTCTGTGACTGCAATGCGGTGTTGTATATGAAACATTTTGGAAGAGCCTTGACACATTTTCAGGGGGTAAAAAATGCCATGATCACGTGTGCAAGCCCCTTCCATGTAAAAGGGCTCACGATAGAACAGTTCAACCACAACACGTCTTTGTACGATCTCTTAGTTTCTAATATCACCTTAAAAGACAAATGTCCTCCAAAATGTGTTTGCTTTAAACAGCCTATTCGGCATAGGACAGTCATAAACTGTTCAATAAGTGGCAGAAGTACAATGCCAAAGATTCCCCCGACCATTGACAATCTGGACATCGATTTGAGTAATAACCAGATTACCATTTTTAAGTACCACAAGTACCTACAACGAACCATTAGAATAAATCTTTCTCACAATAATATTCTAGTCATCGATCCAAGAGTATACGAACTAAAACAACTTGCAGAAATTGACCTCAGCAACAATGCAATAAAAAGTCTTCCTAGGTCTGTGATGTCAAGGGACCCTTGCAAATGGCGATTTGGAAAAATAATATCAACATGCAATTGTGAGATGTTATGGATTAAAACTTGGTTATATAAACAAGATGTGCATAAGTGTTTAGGAAACAAAGTTTTATGTGTGATAGGAAGAGATAAAAAAGATATACTTGTATTAACGAAGGACGATATCTGTCCTCAAAGAGACTATGTTTTTATGGATAAAATAGTTGACGTAGTAGTTTTAATCATAGTCCTGGTCACTATAGCATATATCAATTTCCGCCACGAAATACATCTCCTTATAAGGAATCAAAGAGGATATCATCCTAATTTTGGAGCAGAATTTGATGTCTATTTATCATTCAACGTTGAGAACGACGACGTGAGGAGATGGACCGTATTAAATTTCAATTCAGACTTTGAGCATAAACGTTACTCATTTTGTATTCCGTGCAGAGATTTTTATGCAGGTGGAACAGAGATCGAACAAATATATATATTGCAATATTGCAAAATGTAAATCATTTATCGTTGTACTAAGTCACGATTTTCATGAATTAAGAATGGAAACATATTTGGCATACATTCATGTCAGACTATTCCCGAAAACTTGTTGTGGTCAATTTTGATCATCTTCAAAGCAAAGACGTGCAAAACCGGAAAATGAAAGCTTTGTTACGACTTGGATATGATGTTGATTTTTGTGATTAAAAAAAGTTTTCTACATGATATTGAAAATATGTTAGGAACACCAATCAGACGTGAAAAGCTATAGATTTACAATTTGTCACTCATTTCATTTGTTGAAATTGTCACAATAATTCTTATTATTCAATAAAAGTGACAACAAAAGTACGAATCGATCAAAGGGAGAGACCAGTAAGAATTTTTGGCAAGCCGTCATATTCCCGACTTGGAACGGGCATTTTATAAATAAAATGGTTTTAAGGATACTTATTGGAACGTTTGGAATTATTGAATATTAGGGCAATGATATAAAAGAGCTGACTGGCATATTGCTGTAAATATCTATAAACAGACAAACATTGATTATAATTAATGTTCTTTATTACACAATTAGCAAAGATATGCTTTGTTTTACATATGTAATATAACCGGAAGTTAACAGCCCATATCAACATACCCAGTCTGATATGGCCATATCAGACCGCCTCGTTCTGAAAAAGCCATATCAGACCGGTGATATGGCTATTTCAGCCTGGGTATGATAATATCTCCTAATTGGAAGTATATAATAAATATATTGAGACATAACCTTTTCCATATCTGCACGGTTATTATCCCGAGACTCCCATATATCCAATGAGAAATAAATTGCTAGAGCACAAGAATATTTTGTGGATTTTCGAAGTTAAAAAAGGCATAATACCTACAAAAATATTCAACCAGGACTCATCTTGGAACTCGCTTTAGGCATCATTAAATTGAAGCTACTATATCAAATCAAAGCTTCTATACAAAGAATATCCAAATACAAATGAGAAATAAATTTACAAGAGTGCTTACGAGGATATTTTTAGATTTTCAAAGTTTAAAAGGAGCATAACTCCTACAAAAATATTCACCCATGACTCATCTTCGAACTCTCTTTAGACATTAAAGTAAAGCTATTGTATAAATTAATATATCTAAATCCAATGACAAATAGTTACCTTTGCTAAAACGTTAACGATAATATTTGTCAATTTTCAAAGTTGAAAACAGGCATAACTTCTAAAACATGTTCGTCAAGGACCCATCTTTGATCTCGCTCGGGGTATCTTTAAACAATAAGGAACTGTGTAAATATTATCCAAATATGATGTGGAATATATTAACTAGAGTGCTTGCAAGGATATTTTGTCGATTTTGATAGTTATAAATGGGCATAACTCATACAAAAATATTCGCTTCGAAATCTCTTGACGCATTCGTAAGCTATTGTATATATATATTATTCAAAGCCAATAGATTTTCTAGAGCACGGATGGTCGCACGACAGAAATTTTGGTAAAAAAATTGTTGAAAATTTCGTATACACCCGGGGCGGATCAGTAGAATTCTCATGTTTGTTTGTTTTTTTTTAGAAAGTGAGCTTTGAGAAGAAGGCTTTGGAAAAAAAGACTGGATATCTACTTGTCTACCATTTTTGTAATTCATACTATAATTGTTCTGGTTGTACATATTTTCTGTTTAACTGTTTGAATGTGCCAAAGTTGTAATAAAGTGGCATGTCTATGAAACCAGCATCAGAATATGCAATGAAAATTTTCAAATGTGATTAAGAACAATGGCATTCAAATTCGTTAGTACTTTCTTTAAATTAAAATAAATATTCAGTGTACTGTAATCCAAAATAAAGACAAATGAATCAGATAAAACTTTTGCAGCCTGTGACATCTCCATTACTTAAAATTTTAATGTTTTTTTCTTTTATTTATTTTTAATTCATTTAATATTATTATCATTGATATTATCAATTTTGTTTGTGTTAAATTTGATTGCTTGTTTTCTTTTATTTCTTTCTTTCCTTTTTTGCTTGTTTGTTTTACTTCTGCGAACTTTGCTATGCTACCGCACAGAAAGACTAAATTTTACTGGAACACACTTTCCGAATGATTTTTAACTAAGCAAGAAACAATTATGATTCTAAAACTAAAATAAAAGGTTGGGTTGTGTAAGTGCCTTGTGACATGTAATGTACGAAAGTGCTGATATTATCACATTACTTCCTTTATTCTGAGTACTGGGGGCATTGCTTATGTTCTTGTGAGAATGAAATTATATAACAAGAATTTTACACTCAAGTATCACTTGAATTACAAAAATGTTTCATGCATTCATTTGATATCAAACACAAAGAACCGGTAAGACTTTATTTGAATTTATCACGTATTCTGTGTAAAATGTTGTTTCACTTCACAATCGACCAGTATTTCGGAAAGATTCATAGATATATTATTTGTTCAGTTGTAACACTGTTAGCTCTTGAATTTCACTGAATTCGTGTTTTTTTCTTTTTTATGTCACCCCAGACTTTGTCGGGGTGACATGTTGTTATTCTACGTTTCTTCTGATTATTATGTCACCCCAGACTTTGTCGGGGTGACATGTGGTTATTTTACGTTTCTTCTGATTATTATGTCACCCCAGACTTTGTCGGGGTGACATGTTGCTATTCTACGTTTCTTCTGATTATTATGTCACCCCAGACTTTGTCGAGGGTGACATGTTGTCATTCTACGTTTCTTCTTCTCTATTCTTATTATTATTATTTTTTTTTTCTTCTTCCTATAATTTTTGTCCGAGCGATTATTTTTAAGTGGCTGGACCAATTGATTTCAAACTTTGCACAAAGTTGGAACACCATCTGAAGTTATATGCTGTGCGTTTAAAATTTTCAAAATGGCCGCCATTTCCAAGATGGCCGCCAAAATACGTCAAAATTTCAACGTTGTCCGATCTCAACGAAAATTGATTTCTAGGTAGATTTTCGGGCTGCGAATAAGATGGAATCGTCGAATGTGGAGTCTGGGGTGACATCGGCTATTGCATGCAATTGCAAATCTAGTTCTTTTTATTATTTTTCATCTTCCAATAAATTTTGTCCGAGCGATTATTTTGAAATGGCTGGATGGAATGATTTCAAACTTTGCACAAAGTTGAACCACCAACTGAAGTTATATACTGTGCGTTTAAAATTTTCAAAATAGCCGCCATTTCCAAGATGGCCGCCAATTTGCGTTGAAAAATTGGGATTCTCTATCTGAGGAACCGCTTATAGGAATTAGATCATATTTTGTATAAAGGTTCAGTAAGATAAGAGGAAGGAATCTTTGCGACAAAAATTTCAAAATTGCCGCCGTTTCAAAGATGGCCGCCTAAATACGTAAAAAGTTCGACTTTGTCCGATTTCAACGAAAATTGATTTCAGGTAGATTTTGAAGTTGCGAATAAGATGGAATCATCGAATTGGTCGTCTAAGGTGACATCAGCTATTGCTTGCAATTGCAAATCTAGTCATTCTTCTTTTTTTCTCCTGTTCTCCCTTCTTCTTCCGATAATTTTTGTCCGAGTGATTATTTTGAAATGGCTGGATGGAATAATTTCAAACTTTGCACAAAGTTGAATCACCGTCTTAAGTTATATGCTGTGCGTTTAAAATTTTCAAAATGGTCGCCATTTCCAAGATTGCCGCCAATTTACGTTGAAAAATTTGGGATTCTATATCTGAGGAACCGCTTATAGGAATTAGATCATATTTTGTATAAAGGTTCAGTACGACGAGAAAAGGAATCTATGGTTATCCAAAAATGAAATAAAAATGATATGTCACCGGTCATCTTTTCCTGATATCAGTCTTTGAAAATCAGGTCAAAATCAGTATTTTTCAGTGTATACCAATCTATTATGACGTCTCAATGAAAAGGCCAATGAAGGAATATTCCGGCTTGAAAATCAAGTCATTTCCGCATCCGACTCGTCTTTCGCAAATGCGCAAATCAAATGCCCCGTGTATTAGTGTCGATCTACCTTAATAGTTTGAGTTTGAAATTAAAAAAAGTTACATGACAGCCTCACTGATACATGTTAGTGAGGATATATATGGCACGCAATAGTCACAATAAAGCGGAATAACTAATAATTTGCTCGAAAACTAGGGTTTCCGTTGCGAAATATACAGGTATTTCATATTATTTCGCACGAAAACAGGAGTGTCCGATTGGAATACATAGTAGTTTACAAAATACACGGTATTTTGCACGAATACTGCAGTATCTGATTGGAATCGGAAATATGAGTTTAAATCGAAAACGCCAATGAGAAAGGCGAAACGGGTATCATCCAATCAGAAACGGAAACCGCTAATCAGGATTTATTTAAGGTAGTGGACCTGGGTTAAGAAGAGATCACACCTGGAGATCACTCCTTTTTATATTAAAATTACTTGTTGTGATCGGTATAAATAAATCACAAGGTTTATAATTTTTGTTCATAAAATAGAAATAAAATATCTACCTTATCATGAAAATACACTCTTTTAATAAAATACTTCATAATGCCTGTATTCAAATTTCCTGATTTTGAATGATATTTTAAAACTGTTAAAATAATTGAAAGTCAGATTTTGGCAAGGGAGGTAATTCATTCAACTTGACTTTCAGAATCAAGGAATATTATGACTTTTTATGCAGTTTTTTTCTAAAATTGTGAAAAATGGTACGATGTATTTTTATAAAATGTTGACACAAGTCATATGTGTGGGGGATCTTTAATTTCTCAGTTTTTAATGAAAATTGAATAATAGGATTTTCTTTTAGAAAAAATGGAATGCAGCACTGTTTTCAACAGTGTTTTGACAATGTAATTTCTTTTGTACTGCTAATCAACACTAAAAGTATGCTTATGATATACATTATCTGATATTTAGGTCTACAGGTTTCTAAGAAGCATTTAGCAATTTGACGCTAATTTATCCTGTTTCTTATTAACATACAGTACAGTAATATATACCGTATGGTGATTTCTTAACAGAATTGAAGACCCCTAAGACAGAGGTGTTCCTATAAACTGTAGATCAAAAAATCTTACGGTGAAACTTTTCAAAATTTTTTCTTGAATATTTTAGCACATAAATGTTTCATACTGCAAATTTAAAGAAAAATGAATTTATGGAAAATTTTGAGGTAACCCCGGGTCTACTACCTTAAACAAATTAATATCGTTTATCCTGTTTATAGTTTATATTTGTCTTGTATATCTAATTTTCATAAAGTTTATTTGTTCTCTTTATTTCAGTATTATAAGTTAGCAATCAAATAGATTCGAATACGGGAATACCTCGCATAGACAGGAGATTCACCTATCCATCACCTGATGACGCGACCGGCAGCTTTCCCAAATCAACCCCCTGGGGACGCGCCCGGCTACAGAGCTGCAGGGTGCGTCCTCCAGGTAATGATTAGTGGAATCCTCTGTCTATGCGGACTAGTCAGGTCATAATACGGGAAGCCTGACCACGAACCATTCTATCCAATTTGTGTGGAGAAACGAGACGCTTTATGCATTATTAATACCTCTTCTATGTTTTGCCAAGGAGAGCAGACTCACTGCAAGTCGTATAGAAAGCTAGATTTCCTGCGCCTAGCCATTTCTTCCTTTTTTCACTTGAAATCAAAACCAGTTTCCCTGGTTGTGCCTTCGACCTTATTTCCTCTCTTAATACTTATATATTTTTTTTATTCATTTATTTGTTCTCGTCCTGAAATAGCTGCCATATTTCTCAATGGACGTAAAACTAATCAATCATTTTTTTTCAAATGTTATGATTTTATCTGCACTGGAGAGACATAAGTTGGCGAAATGGCCTTATGCAGAATGTTAATTTACAGTTACTTCGGTATTTTGTTATCTAATACCACTGGGTCGATGCCACAGCTAGTGCACTGTTATTCCCTCAGGGTATTCACCAACCCAGTAGTCCAATTCTTCGGTGCTGGCCCGAAAACCGATTGTATTTGAAAACTTACAATACCTAAATTAGAAAATTTTGTTTAAACTTAGCAGTATCTCCTTCTTGCAAAAGTCTGTCCTTAGCTGATTTTTGCTTTCAATTTAAATACTTTTCATAAATTGTTCTCTATCAGCGTTTGTGTATCTTTTGATTCCTGGATTTCCAATGTTTTGATTAAATCAGCCATGAAGAGACATAAGTTGTCAAAATGGCCACATGCAGAATGTAAATTTTACAGTTACTTCGGTATTTTGTTATCAATCAATCAATCAAATAGAGTCGTGCCAGTGACAAGTTTGAGGTGTTTACCAACAGCACATACCTGCCAATTTCGGAAAATTGACCTTTGAGACAACTCCAATGATATCATAAAACCTATATACCGTGCTTCAAATCAACTTTCCTTTTGTTTGAATTTTAGCATAAATAAGTTTGAAAAGCGAAATATTGAATCTGTGGTTTATACTCAATATTTGGAAATAACCAAATATTTCGTTTTTTGAAAATTTTATTTCATCATATGCTTTATATCTTGAATGTTGCGATGTACATGGGAACCTGTCTATTCCGACACCTTAGTATTCCGATATCCTGTCAAGTCCGTCATAATTTTGGAGTCCAAAAGACAGCTTTTTCTTTATCTATCAATTTGGTATAAATAAGGTTTGAAATGTTTAGAATATGGTTTTAACTGTATCTTTAATATGACTAATTTAAAAACAATTCAATTTTTGAAAATTGTTTCGTAATATGATTATCAAGCAGTTTAATATGTTGCGATATTCAATCTTTATGCACTTTAGCATTATTTAGGCTTAAAAAGCAAACATTTCATCCAATTGTTTACTCTCAATCTTTAGATATGACTAAAAAATCAAGTTTTTAAACATTTTATTTCACCATACCCTTTTAAAAGAATTATTTCATGTTGCCATGACTAAATATCATGAATTTTAGCATAAATAAGTACTGAAAAATAAGATTGTTAGACGTCGGTTTCAACTGAATCATTACAAACGATCAAACCAATTCAGTTTTGAAAATTGTGTTTTATCATATACTTTTAAAGGTTTTTATATCTTGCAATATACAAATTTCGAGGATTTTAGCAGAAATAAAGTCTTAAAAGAAACTCAATCTTTATTATGACCAAAAACAATTCAGTTTTTTCTTTGAATTTTATTTCACTATGTTCTTTGAATCAGGTCTCTATGTTGCAGTATACAAATTTTATGTATTTTGGCAAATATTATGTTTTAAAAGAAAGATTTTTAGTATGTGGTTTCAACTCATTGTTTGAACATTACCAAATCTAAATATTTTTTACCATGATATCCTTTTTAAGAAATTATATATGCTGTCATAAACAAATTTAATGACTATTTAGTATTAAAAATCACAAACTTAAGCCTTGTTAATCATACCTTAACTATACTGAAATACATGAAATTTGTGTATTGCAACATGAAAAACACCGGCAAACGAATACCTAATCAAGAACGAGGAAAGGGGAAATTCTAAAATTATAAATCCAAAATCACGGCGATTCACAGCAACACGAATTGAGACAGTATGACAAAGACAACAAATAATCAAAAATGAACAAGAACGCCACAAACTAAAGCACTAGCAGTGTGAATGTCACAAAACTAAAGCACTAGCACTAGCAGTGTGAAAAGTATATGATGAGGTAAAATTTAGAAAAGATTAATTTGGGGGGTAAAATTTAAAGATTAAGATCTTGCTGTTCAAATAAAAAAAGAAAGGATAAGGAGTAAATGCACATGAGACAAAGTCTCTACAAATACATGGTAAAATCAAGTGATGGAAAAACGCTTTTATTGTTGTTTTTCATCTAAGACTTGAAGTCACCATGAGGCCTTCAATAATGAGCCTTGCTCACACCTCGTAGTAAGACCAAAACTGCCCCTAGCACCGGTTTGAGTGGAATTTATTTTTTTTTTCATACTCATGAATGCGGGATCGTCAACAAACATAAAATAAACTGGCAAGGTTTTCTTACAACAAACCCTTTTATGGTTAAATTCATGAAATTTAAATTTTGTAACATATAAAACTTCTTCGAAACTTCTTCTTGCCATTTTGTTTTTGAAAAAATAAGCGAAAGTCCTGTCTCGTTAATGCTGTTAGAAGAATGGCATGTAAATTCAACGCTTCTATTTATCCAAATGATATGCTTCATAAAAGCCCGTGTTTCATCATAGCTAGTATTCTTTTTTTTAATTTGCTTTACGTATATTTATTGTGTCTTGATTTAACACTTTGAAAATACACATGTTTAAGGCACGGACCATTTTATTTCGGGGGGAGCTTGGATTTTCACCCATTTCCCCTAGTCCTACAATATAGAACCTCGCGCTGTTTCTTTTTTCATATATATTGACTTTTAACATGCAGCGTGAGGTCCTATCGTATGTGTCCAAAAACCCGTAGCAAATGGTTTTTCACGAAACATGGTCAAATAGTTTGTTCTCTGGTTTAGAATTATGCTCCCAAAAATGAATTTATGTGTTTTACAGTTTACTGTAGTACCAAATCTTCAAAAACAGCAAAAAACCACACTTGTATTCTTGAATATCAAATCGAAAGTTGGTAAGAATGAACTTACAAAATTGTAGACAAAACGATATAGATAAAAGCGTACTACTGTCTCATTCTCCAACAGAAGATCGTGCTTTTCACCGTAACTACTAAAATTAAAAGCTTTGGGTTAATTGTATCCGTCGCTAGATTTCTGATGCCTGTAAGTCCTTTGATATTTTTACTCAATTCTTCCAAATATCCAAAAATATACATCTTAACATCATCTTTTCGACACGCTCCCGTGAGAAGAGCACCTTTTGTTGTGATTAATTCTTTTGTCATTATAATTCAAATCAATACCAGACTGGTTTTACCTGGTGGGTCGTCTCGAAATGTTTTCACATCTTTGTTTATTTTCATACTGCTTAAGGGAAATTGTACCCGATATAAAAAAAATAAAGAGACAATGGATTGAAATTCATGCAAAATCAGATTTTGAAATGAAAATAAGAACTTCTCGTGCGAAATCCACTTCTTGCATGCATTTTTATGGTGAACTTCGTTTTTTAAAACACGGTTGTTCGAATTCGAAAATCATTGAAATATGGCGAATGCTCTAGATATTGCACCGCTTGGGAAATTATTTTATTTAGTAGTGTTGGGAATAATAGTTTGAATCGCAAGAGAGATATGTTTTTCAATAATTTACATGTTTAGGTCCATGAAAACTTAAATATATTTGAAAGCAAGGCATACAGTCCGACAGGAAACGGATTTTATTTCCGACATGAAATCATGTCGGAAAGTGCTAATGGAATTTTTAAAGATCCGATATGACTTCGCACTTTCAAAAAAATTAAAAAATGCAAAAATCCGATAAAAACCTTAAATATGGATTAGAAGTGCGAAGTCTTATGTTATAGGACTACCATTTCCCCCAACTGTCGTTAGCATTTACAGCTCAGTTTGTATTTTGTAGGGTGTTTACACGAAAACTGGTTGTTCTTGGTTTTATTATCTGTTAAGTCGAAGTCGTCAAGATCCCCTTGGAACATGTCCCCCCTTTTCCTAATTTTCCAGGAATTTGTCTAAATTTATTTTACTCAAAACCGTCGAAAAGGTTGTCGCTCATGATGAAATGTTAAAATTTGTTAAATTTGGTTCGACTATGACCTTGACCTATCTGTTCGGTCGGTGTGTTCGAATGATATGTCAGACATGATTGCCCATATCAATTAAAAATGTAACTATTTCTTGTTTGTTTTTGTTCATTTAGATTTATTTGCTGGTGGTATTATTGTACAAGTTAGATACCGAACATTTCTAAACAAAAGATGTGGCCTTTATTGAATCTTGAAGGCTTCGTATTCTGCACTCGTCCCCAGAAAAGGCCTTGGCTGGCGCCTCGGCTTTCACCTGGGTACTCGTGCGGAAAATAAACAAGAAATAGCTACTGATGCTTAATCTTTGGAAAGTCTAGAGAGGAATGGTTTCATGCCAAATTTTCAGATGCTTGTATCTCTTTTGTATGCACATGAACCTATCAGTATTTTTGCTAAAATTAATATAAAATTTTGTAAACAGATTTAAATATGAATTTAAAATCCTAAAAATATATTTAAATTATGATGAGTGACTTTTTAAAGACGGATTAAGTATTGAATATTTTCGCATCGGTTTATTTCCGTTATATTCTCGTTAATTTAATGTGCGAAAAGAAAACGGTCGCGAGTATTTTCTCTTTGATTGAATTATGAAAAATCAACTGTCAACTTCGAAATAAATACTCCGTGAAATAAATATGGCAGTTTATTGTATTTTTGACTGCGTTTCCTTGTGTGTCAAAACATTGCTTAAATAAATATTTTGTCAACCTACAGTGAAATCACTAAAGTATTGAAACAATGCAAATATGAGTTTATATCTAAAACAAATAAATTCGGTTTACAGGCCACTTTTTATGCACCTTGGTTCTATTGTTGTATTGCCTTGACCTCTTCTTTGATGTCAAATACAGTATAATTGCCTATCTAACAGACAAAGTTACTTTAAAACGGCAAAATATCGTTTTATAGGCACGGACCATTTGATTTTCAGGGGGGGACTGGTATTTTTTTTTTAATTCTTGTCCTGAGTTTTGCCCCAAAAAATTTCTGACCAACACCTGGTCTGAAAAAAAAAATCTGGCTCTGACTTTGTCCATAAGAAAAAAGGGTGGCTCAACAAAATTTCCTAGGATAGTGTATATTAGAAAACAATAATCGGACCGGAAAAATTTCTCGGCTCGGGTAAAAAAAAACGAATACTATATATGTATATATACACCGTTATATTTTAATTTTTAGGCCCTGCATTAGCGTAAATATTCGCAAATCCGGGGAGATGAACAAGTTTCCACGTTGACTGAATTTATAGACAGCTTATATATATATGTTACACAATACCGAAATTACTATGAACTTATTTTCTGCATATGCACATTTCGACAACTTATGTCTCTTCAGTGCAGATAAAATCTAAACGTTTGAGAGACCATAAACTCAAAAATGTTCAAGAACTGATAGAGAACTTATGACCAATAGGATTAAATTGTAAAGCCAAAATCAGCTAAGGACAGAGTTTTGCATGAGGGAGATACTCCTTAGTTTTTAAAAAAATTTACAAAAATTTAGATATTGCAAGGTTCCAAATAGAATCGGCTTTCGGGCCAGAACCACAATACTGACAATATATTGTCCCTTTCACATCGACTCCTTTCCTTGACTATCAACAGACGTACAATACTAACTAGTTTGTATGACAAACGGAATGACTTCACTATAGTCAACTTCCCTTTTCTTTTTAGCAACATTCCAACAGCGCCAGCATATGGAGTTTACCAACACATTCGCTACTTAGGGGAGTGTGGTCGATACAGTGACCACCTTCACAGAGTTCGGTTGCTCAAAAATAGGCTTTTTAAATAAGTTACGATATATAACCCCTAACTTGAAGTCATCACTACAGAAGTTTTACGGTCGACATCACGATCTTTCCTTTTACAGCTAGAGTTGTACTGAATTTTACTTATCTACCGGAATTGACATGTTCAACACGGCAGGTGTCTTTTAAGAAGTAGAAGATGCTTACCTTACCGGTGCACCTGATCTCACCCATATTTTTTTTTCATCTTTGTGTGTGTGTCTTCATTTTCCTTGTCAGTGCCGTACTCAAGTCATGTATTTGTTTCTTTTTTTCGGTGTTGCTTTCATCCTTGGAATGTTCCTTTTCGGTTCTCACTTACTTTACTGTAAATTTACTTCCTGTATATGGCCATTTCGACAACTTACGTCCCTTCGGTACAGACCAGATCAAAACATTTGGAAGACCATAAATGTAATGCTTTTGTTTTTGTTCTATACAGTGAATACGGTGATATGTACAATGAATAAGTTTTAAATTTGTTTTAGATGTTATGATAAACAAAACAATTTATACATAATTTGTCGGCAATCATAATATTAATATACACGCTTTTGACTTTTCAATTATTGGTGGTATGCTAATGACTTAATCCAAGTTTCAGTGCTTTGTATTTCCCATGCGTATTTTTCATTCTACATCACTGCCTCCGCTAGTGTACTGTTTATCCCCAAGGGTATTCACGTAAAGTAGTCAGTATTTCGATGCTAGCCCGAAAATCGATTGTGTTTGGGAGCTCGCAATATCTGAATATTTGTTTAAATCTTAGGCGAATCTCCCTCGTGAAAGCTCTGTCCGTAGATTATTTTGTCTTTCAATTTAAATCCTATTGGTCATCTCTTCTGTGTCAGCTTTTATTTTTTTGGCCACTGACACCATAATTTTTTCTAATAATTTCATCTTATACGGACCATTCCGACAAAATTTTATTAAATCCGTTTTATTTTGGCACATTCATTAATTTGCAATATCTAAATTAAACAAAATTTTGATTAAAACTACGGAGTATCTTCCTCTCGCATAGCTCTGCCCTAAGCTGATTTTGGCTATACTATTCAGATCTTATTGGTAATTTATCAGCTTTTACACATACATATTTTGCTACTAAGTATACGGATTTCCAAATGTTTTGATTTAATCTGCAGTGGAGAGACATAGGCTGTCGAATTGCTCATCTAAAGAAGCTAAATTGGCATTAAATTCGGTATTATGTTATTCACTAATGGATTGCTTATGTTTTACCTTTAAAGAGGATTTCAGTTTCTCGACAGGTTTTTTAAATCACTTTTATCTAAAAACCTGTATCAAGGTATTCCAACGAAAAATTGAATGTTCGCATTCAATTAATATATCGTTGCAAAAAGATATTTATCTGCTTCAATAAAAAGAAATTGAACTTTTAATCCCCCCCAAAATTTAGATTAAGGATAAATAAGCATTATTAAAAAATTTCGACTTCCTGTATTTGTTTTCTTCGCATTTACCAGTTCTATTGAGAGCTAAGGAAAAACTGGTTTAAAATTATTTAGAGTTGCGGCGCTTTGGCCACTTATTGAAATTAACTACGAAGAAAATTCAAGAAAAATGCAAAAACAAGTAAAAGTTGCCGTGCATCTACATGCATTCATTAATCTATTTGAAACTTTGCAGTAAAAAAAGTATGAGTTGTAATGTAAATACAACACTTAACGTACGTCTTCATGCACAAATTCCTCTTTATGTATTTGTGCAGAGAAAATTGATAAATTTTGCTTACAAATTCTTCGTTGGAGTATCTAACTATATCATCAACCTATCAATATTTTTGCTTAATAAACTTCTTTTTTCAATTTTCCAACCAAAATTAACATTTATCTGAAATCTTATTTGTATTCAAATTCAAAAGCGAACCTCCTTAAATAAATGTCCCAAAGCGAATAAACAGGGCACTTTGATAATGAGCATTTGAGGCACGGTAAATTTCTTAAAAATCGACTATGCGATTTACCCTTGCGTAAAAAGAAAATGACTTGTAATATTAGCGAAATTGGTTGAATGCGCGTTGTTTCATTACTTTTATCATACAATTATAACTTGAACAATCTATCTCTAATATCCCATGTGTAAAACAGAGTACTTTTCATACATGGGCATGTGAACATAAGTACTCTACAGTGCTTTAAATGCTCTATCGAAACGAACCATTCTCTTGCTTCTAAATTTCATTGATGTTGTTTAGCATATGCTTGGGCAAACCATTAATTTTCAGAGCAGAAAACGATACAAAAAGGTTGTCCTAACAGACTTCATAAAAAAATGTAAAATGGGTAAAAAAATACTAGGAAAAGTAATAGACGTCGCAACAAAATTAACAGAACCGATATGGTTTTTAAAGATAAGTTACTTTCCTTAACTGACTCCTTAACTGATAACCTTGAAATGTGTCTTACGCATAAAATAATTACGGGAATACGAACGTTCATTCATAAAGCATATAAATGGCAAACAAATACCACAAATATAGAGCAACATACATTCTGTTATGAGCAAAGTAAAAAAAATCATGACATTGATATAAAGAAGAAAGGAAATAAGGTTAATGTCAAGGAGACAACATCCTATATCCAGGTTAGAACGACCCAAAACAAAGCATCTAGGGGTCACCGTACGGTCTTCCTCACACCATATAGCAAGCCCTAAATGGCCCAAAAAGGTAAAAAAGTGAATAAATCAATGGAAACCAACCACATCCAATAACCCAAATATCATGAAACTAAAATCTTATAAGAAGACAAGTACAAGCCAATGACCAACATATTCCTGACTTGGGTCAGGCGCAAAAATTGCGATGGGGTTAAACTCGTTTTCTTGGATCCAAACCCTCCCCATATGTGTGGTGAATGGCTAAAAAATAAAAACACAAAAAGACTCACAGTAAAAATCAAACTAGAAAAAAGTCCAACTTATCAAGACGAGTACCCTTACAATGAAGTACATAAAAACATGAAGACAATACACACAGGTACTGTCCGGACAAATGCTCGCAGTTACTGACAGCTAGCTAAGGAAATAATTTCCGCTGACTATGACATCAGGCCTTCTTACATATGAAACTTCAATTGAAATACTTCTAAATAGATTTGGTATAACAACATCATCAATTAGACATTATATTGTGCAATGCCAAATACTGCCAATATGAAAAATTGCTTAAATTTAGTTTTGGTATAAAGAATTTACGAGATTATCAATATTTTTGCCAACAAAAACCAGAAGATTTAACAACAATGCTGTTTTTATATCCTTTATGAATAATTTTGTTCAACGGATTAAAAAGTTTGGAAGGAAAATTTTTGAATTTATGAGCTTTGTAAATGATATTGCCATAGAAGTTTGGATGTGAAATGCCCTGGTGTATAAGAGCCCTGCATGTAGAACCAAACTTTCTTAATAAGTCAATGTATCTATAATAAAATTTAGAGAATGTTTTTTATCAATTTATGATATCTAAACCCTTGATGCAGAAGTTTTTCAGTGAGACAAAGATTTCGATCATTGAAGTCAGAAACATCACTACATACTCGTGCATATCGAACAAGTTGTGAAATGTAGACCCCGTAAGAAGGGGCTAACTTTATTCACAATAATGAAAAATATACTTTTAAAGTTCAAAGCAGTGAAAAACAAATTGGTGTTTTTCTTAACTTGGGTCATCTTGAAGACCATTAATAAACCTTTCTTTTCCTATTCAAGACGCCTAAATTCTTGTAAAAGCATAGGACTATTCCATGTCTCTCAACGATTTCCCTTAAGTCTCTAGATTTCAAAGAACTTTAACTGAAAATCTACCTAAATTTATTTTACTTACCCCCTCGGGTGCCGCGCGTGGAGCAGATCATACTTACCCTTCCGGAGCACCTGATGATACCTCAATTTTTGTAGGGTTCACACTGCTAGTGCTTTGATTATGTGGCGTTCTTGTTCATTTGTTTATTTGTTTTGTCTTTGTCATGCTGTCTCAATTCGTGTATGAATTGCCGTGATTTTGGATTTATGATTTCAGAATTCCTCCTTTCCTCGTTCTTGCTTCGATCAGTATTCGTTTGCCGATGTACCCAAATTATTTAGCTTGAATATTTACTTCTACTTCATTTTTTCAGTCATATGACGTATGACTAACTTTGATAATCTGTTATGTGTCACTTAAATATTAGCTGAAGTTAAAGACAGTTTTCATGGAGAAGGTTTTTCCTGATCCTATAATTAAACCTATGTTACTTTTCTGTAATTACAAATAGGTCGGACGATTGAAAAAGCCCATTAGGTTTCGAGTGGCAGTTGTCGAATTATTGTTAGAAAATATATTTAAGGTAACAACAGATCGATAACAAAATTAATTTTGATGAAAACGTTTATCTGTGTTTTTAGAATAAAAGAGAATAAATATATGAAATTATACAGGAAACATTTTTTGTATGTAGAACAAAAAAATATATATTAATAAATTAATAAATGTATGTAGCCGTAAGAAAGAAACATGAATGGAATATTCTTTTTTAGTGGCGAGTTGTCAGGATTTATTTTTGGAACATATAAATTTTGTTTACTCTCATTTTGACGGTCTTTAAGTTAATTTAAATATGTTTCAAAGTAATTGATTGAATTAAAGTATTTCGTAAGAAAATGATGTTTAAGCTGCCTTCGCGCTGCGCACTGAAGTATCTTGACACTCCTTTTTTCGAAGCACTTTAATTCAATTAATCACTCTGTTAATTTTGAAAAGATAAAATTGATAACAAAAACTAAAAATCTTACTTTTCAGATCTTATTTATTCTAAAATTCATGAAATTTGTACATCAAAACATATACATCCGAAACGAAAGATCTGCCTTTGGTCATTTCTTAAGATTGAGTTTAAACCGAAGACTAAGATTGTTACTTTTCAGACCATATTTATGCTAACATTCATGAAATTTGTATATGGCAACATACAAAAATCCTTCAAAAGGATATGATGAAATAAAATGTTCACAAAACAGAATAGTTTTGCTATTTCTAGAGATTCAGTTGAAACCTCAGACTAAAAATCTTACTTTTCATACTTATTAAACTAAAATTCATGAAATGTGTGTGTGGCAACACTCCTTTAAAAGGATGTGATGAAATTTAATCATTAAGAAAATGGTTGAAGATCGAATCACTATTTCAAACCTGAAATACAAGTCTAAACAACGAAATTTCTAACTGAATAAGGAAACTAAGACCGTTGATATCGAATTTCACATGACCCGCGAATCTGCAAATCTGGTCAAATGCGCTACTTGTTTTCCACTCTAAATGGGGGTATAACAAAATTACAAAACAGAATTGTTTAGAGCCGAAGACCAAGAGGAAAATAGACAAAGCAGGTGAAAAAGCACCGGAAAATTATCAACCGCAATGGTCTGGCTTGCTACAGGCATTTCAAAAGAAACGGTGTGTTTAACCTATTTAATGGCGCGCCAAACCCACATTCCATTGCGGTAGTGTCCAGGAACAACTCTACTGTTCATTCCATTTTTAAGTAAAAATGAATCTTTAATCACAGTTCGGACCGACACTTCAAATTTTCCCCAAGGGACTGATATGGTTTCAAGTTTAAATATTGTTGTAAAAATGTCTTTCCCCACTCAGAACTTCAAGGGTATTAGGTGAATTTCATATTCGAAAAAAGCAAAGGCAAATGGAAGAATTCTGTGCAGCATAGTTCCCGTTGGTAGAGAGTAAATTTAGAGAGACGTATTGACAAGAACATTGCAGAACGACTGATCATTTATGATTAAAAAAACAAATACTGGGTCCATTTGTTTTGTCTTATATGTTCATTAACATTTGTATTTACGTATTTCTATCCTTAATTTGTCCATGCAAGCTACAAAGAAAATGTTGATCGTTCTATAATTTAGATGTTTTGATTTTATCTGCACTGAAGAGACATTAGTTGTCGAAATGCGCATTTGCAGAAACTAAATTAACAGTAACTTCGGTATTTTGTCATTTAGAACTACATTAGACTCCGGAAATAATATTCCATTTGACAAACTGTTCAATTAGATGATTGCAATTATTCAATTATTTTTTTTATAAAGTATTTGAAAAAAATAAATACTGTGAAAGTCCTATTGTTCGTGGGGTTCCAATTTTCGTCGATTTTATGGTTCGCTAAAACCACGAAATTAACTTCCCATCGAAATACATTTTTGCCTGGGGTTTAAATGTAAATCATTTGAAACCACGAATTTAAGTACCCATGAAATAATGATATTTATGAAAACCACGAAAATTGATGTCCACAAATAATAGTACTTCTACCGTACTTTTCAAAACTCACCGTATTTGCAATGATATATTTTTAAGAAAAAATCATTGTTGTATGTTTTCAGACTCATTAGCAGTCGAACATTGTCTGTATATAGCCTTTTGTGTCCATTTTAGCCATATAACAGGGTTTGAGAAGATGGTACTACTCAAAGGACACCGAGACCCAAAACCAATTTTTTGTTGCGAATGTATAAAAATAAAAAATGGCAGTTAGTTTATTATGGTTCTCGAGGTCCTATACTACGAATTTTAACAAATACCTGCAAAAATTGTCAAAATGGCATTCAGATGCCAAATTCAGTGGATAAAGCTTTTAACTAAATGTATGAAAATGCATTTTGAATTTATTTTGATATGAAAGTGTATATATAACAGATGACCTAATAAAAAAGTTTGCGAGAAGAACTAATGCATTTGCAAAATTAGTATGCTGAAGGAAATGGCCATATCTCTTTATTTTCTGCATAGTGCCATTTCCACAACTTTTGCTACTTTAGTGCAGATAAAATTTAAACAAATTGAAAATCTTTAATGTTTAAATTGGAGGACTAATTCAGTTTTATCTTCATTAATGCAGAACCTCAAGTTAGGCAATTTAACGTTTGATATTTTACAGAAAACAATGAAGCTATTTCCCTTTACAGTTTACGGAATGTTGATGTTATTTAGAATGGGCGGTAGCCATGGAGATATAAACATAGCTGATTATTTCAAATGGAATCCCCCGACTGTTGCAAGTACCAACCTGTTCTGCCCTGTCTGTTGCAAAGAAAATTCTCCGTGTAATAACTTGCAGTACTTTGCCACGGACAAAGTCTCAGCATGCTGTGCTATTAAAGCTATGCCAATGTGGATGTTTTCACGATACAAACACTTGAAAGGATTTTTGAACATTACTTCTAAAACCGGAACTACTCGTTTAGTGAGGACTGAAGTACATAATAACATCCCTTTCTATGCCTTTGAGTTGCACAAAGGAAACTTCACAGGTTTTCCAGAAAATATATGCTCATTTACAAAACTTGTAGAAATTAAATTAACGAGAAATCAAATAGACGACATAACAGCACTCAAATGTCTCAGACATTTAGATACGTTAGATTTATCTCGAAATCGATTCAGCCGTATAAAATCTTTATACCTTCAAGGCTTATACAGCTTAAGATATCTAGATTTATCCAATAACGAGATCAGTTACATTCAGCTTGGTAGTTTTAGCCACAGGCCAGGAAGCTTAATGCGTATTATTCTAAGTTATAATAATCTTGTAAGTGTCGATATATCAAACATGATTCTCCTTTACTGGTTTGATTTAATTGACTATTCACACAACAAAATATCACGAATAACAAACGCACTTAACTGGACAGGATTTAGAGATAATGAAACTATGGGAGGTGGTACTATCTACTTGCATAATAACCAGTTATCGCATTTTCCATCTCCCTCAGAATTCAGCTTTACTATAAATGCTGGATATAAACTGGCATTCAACTACCTTTTAGCCATTCATAATAATCCATGGTTCTGTGACTGCCACGCGGAGTTGTACATGAAAGAGTTGGGAAAGGCTTTAACGCACTGGAAGGGAATCGAAATGGCCGCAATCACCTGTGCAAAACCTTCTAATTTGAAGGGGCTAACGTTAGTAGAACATTTTAGCCGGAACAAATCTTTGCATCATCTTCTAATTTGCAATATCACTTTGAAAGACAAATGTCCACCAAAATGTCACTGCTTTAAACAACCTTCTCTTAGCCGAACAGTTGTAAATTGCAAATCAAGTAACAGAACAAAAATGCCGAAGATTCTGCCGAATTATAACAATCTTGACATTGATTTGAGCAATAACCAGATAAGCATCCTTCAGTACCATCCCTATCTCCAACGAACCATCAGAGTAGACCTTTCACACAATAATATTCATGTTATTGATCCTAGAATATATAAATTGAAAGGACTTGCGGAACTTTATCTAAGCAAAAATGAAGTGAAAAGCTTAAAAAGGTCTGTGATGTCAAGGGACCCTTGCAAATGGCGATTTGGGGAAATAATTTTGAGATGTAATTGTGAGATGCTTTGGATTAAAATTTGGTTACACAAACAAGAAGTAAATAAATGTTTTGAAAACAGAGTGTTGTGTGTCCAAGGAAGCGAGAAAAAAGATATTCTGATATTAATGAAGGGGGATATTTGTCCTCAGAGAAGTTATATATTTATAGTCAAAATACTTGGGGCAATACTTTTTATCATAGCCCTGTCCACTGTGCTGTATATCAATTTCCGTTATGAAATTTACCTCCTTATAAGGAATCAAAGGGAAGATACAATTTCTCATTGCACAAATCACCAAGCAGAATTTGACGTTTATTTATCGTTCAACGTTGAAAACGATGATGTGAGGAGATGGGCTGTACAAGATCTCCGTGCATATTTTGAGGACAAAGGGTTCAAGTTTTGTATTCCATTCCGAGATTTTACCGCAGGTGGAATAGATATCGAACAAATATATTGTAAAATTGCAAAATGTAAATCCTTTCTCGTCGTGCTTAGTCAGGATTATTATGAATTGAAACCAAACAACGAAGAGTGGAAACATATTTGGCATACTTACACGTCGAACTATTCTCGAAAACTGATTGTGGTTAATTTTGATCATTTGAAAAGCAAAGATGTCCGAAACAGACAAATGAAAGCCTTGTTACGCGTTGGGTATTACGTTAATTTTTGCAATTTCAGACAAAGTTTCCTTAATGACGTAGAAAGCAAGATTGTTATGAGTAAAGCAAGGACAGTAAAACATAAAATATTTTTTTACAAAAATTCAAACTTACTGGATTAAATTAGATAAATAAACACATAACACTGTTACCCTGGAAATGTTCATACTTCTCTCTATTGATCTGTATAATTTTACATTTTCTTGTCTTTTCTGGCACTATTTTGACTCGAATGGAAAAATATAACAAGATTTATTCAAAGGTTTTATTTATTTATCATTTATATCAATTATCAATAACTATAATTTTTTAATTGAAATACACTTCTCAGAATAAGACCATGTGACCTGCATTGGAAAAACAATTTTACATTCTTGGGTATTTTTACACAATGTCATCTGCAAAATGACAATACTGGTGCAAAACTTGTGCACGAAAATTAGGTTTAAAGAAAAAAATAATAAAAAATAATTCAAAATTTGAAGTGAATCACATACTTTCTTATAATCAAGTCACAGTCGTACTCAAAATAAGGGACTATGTTTAGAAGTGAAAGTTTTTTATTCCTAGCTAATATATTTGGGCTTTTTTTGTAATCAACTTTCATCGCTCAATCAATAGTGGCAGGGCTCTGAATGACATATATTTACAATTAAATGTAGAAAAACGTTTCTAAAAAGACGAAAAATACCGAAATTGCGTAATTTTGTGTTCTGCTGTTCTTTAGTGCAGATAAAAATAAAACATTTAGACGACCTTTCATATATGAGCCAATAAAGAATACATGAAAAGAAGAAACTCTTAAGTGAAGCCGATTTAAACTAACAATGAGGTATGAACAAAGCTCATTGTTGACTTCAAAATGTAGAACAACAGTAACAGCGTTGTTCCATTGCTTTGTTTTACCATGTTTTTGTAGAGACTTTGTCTCATGTACATTTACTCCATATACCTTCATTGCCTATTTTAGACTGACGTTTGTCTTTCCTGCAGTGTGGAGTCCGTAAACCGATTCCACGTGCGAGAGATGTATGCTCTTTATACATTACAGTTATGGTGTACTTATGCTTTAGAGAACTTCTCATATGAATGCACTTTCAAATTTTGGCATTTTTATTTTATATACTATCAAAATGTTATTTTGACCACCTTTTTATTGTGCCCACATCTCATGATTTTATAATGCTAAGTTTTCTTACCTTTGACTCGCTGAGTGCCCTGTGGTTGTTTAAGTGTTGTGGTTGTCTTCTGTTAGTCTTTTCGTCAGATAACTGATGACAGCGAGTGTAAGAACACTTTTACTTTGCCAGTTAATATTATGTTTGTTGACAATCCTGCATTCATGAATAATGTAGAGCGTGGATGCAGCGTTGCTCGATAATTAGCGATGAAATCCACTCAAAAAGGTGCGAGGTGCCGTCTTGAATTTTGCTTGACTTATGAGCAAAGCTAATTGTTGAATGCCTCATGTTGACTTAAATGATGAAGAACATCAATGAAAGCGTTGTTCCATTGCTTTGTTTTACCGTATATTAGTAGAGACTTTGTCTCATGTACATTTACTTCTTATCCCTTCTTTGCTTATTTTAGACTGGAGTTTGCCTCTCCTGCAGTGTGGAGTCCGTAAAAAGATTCCCCGTATGCTCTTTATACATTTCAGTTATGGTTTACTTGTGCTTGAGAGAATTTCTCATATGAATGCACTAATTTTGGCATTTTTATTTTTTATACTATCGAAATGTTATTCTGACCACCTGTTTATTGTGCCAACATCTCATGATTTTATTATGTCAAGTTTTCTTACTTTTGACTCGATGAGTGCCCTGTGGTTGTTTAAGTGTTGTGATTGTCTTCTGTTAGTCTTTTTGTCAGGCAACGGCTGACAGCGACTGAAAGAACACTTGGCCAGTTAGTTTTATGTTTGTTGACAACCCTGCATTCATGGATTATGTAGGACATGGATGTGGCGTTGCTCTAACAATGAATTCCACTCAAACCGGTGCTAGGGCCGTCTTGTACTTACCACAAGGTATGAGTAAAGCTCATTGTTCAAGGCGTTATGTTGACTTAAAGATAAAGAACAACCATAAAAGCGTTTCTCCATTGCTTTGTTTTACCATGTATTTGTAGAGACTTTGTCTCATGTACATTTACTCGATATCCCTTCATTGATTTTTTTTTGCATTAGGGTGATAGTCTTTAGCATAATATAAAATTCTAAACTTCACAATCTTTAACTGATAAAGAAATGAGCCTTACAGTTATACTAAATTAAACTTTGCAATAGAGAGATACCGTTTACTTTGCCAGCAGATTGAGATTTGTTTATAACACTAGCGCTAGTCAAGCTGTTTTTATTAAGAGTCGTTATCGCTCTGATATGACGTATATTAAGGTAGCACAACAGTCTTCTGAAGAAAATTTTCGGTCCCTGACTTTGAAAACCTGTAACTTTGTTATTAATGAAGATATAATGACAAACCAGGTATCAAATTAAAGGAAAATGATCATATTTACTCTTTATGCTCATTGCAAGAGTATTCCTTTTTAGTATCAATGTCTAATTTACCATATTTGGCAAAAATTTGATTTTTTGAATTAATTTTAAATTTTGAAAAAGCAAAATTTCTTAGAGTTTAAATTTAAAATTAATTTAATTTTAAACAAGACCCTATATCAAAAATCTGAGACACGGTTTTGTTGCATTTTAATGGATCTTTCAGATAAAACAAACAGAATTCAGCTATCTGTAAAGATGTAAAAGTTATTACCATTTTAAAAATATTACCCCAAAAAATCAAATTTTTGCCAAATATGGTAAATGAGACATTGATATTTAAAAGGAATACTCTTTAAATGAGCATAAAGATTCAATTAAATCATTTGCCTTTAATTTGATACCTCGTTTGTCATTGTATCTTTATTAATAAAAAGGTACAAGCTTTCAAAGTCAGGGACCGAAAATTTTCTTTAGAAGACTGTTGTGTTACCTTAAGAGCAACATTGTGACGAAGAAATTGTATCTTGTTCGGATAAAAAGATTTCTATTTCGGAAGAGGTATGCTCTCTATATCATTTATGGTGTACTTGCTCTTGAGAGAATTTCTCATATAAACACTATTATACTTTCAAATTTTGGCATTTTATTATTTTTTGTAATTTCCAAAGTTTATTCTGACCACCTGTTGCCAACATCTCACTTTTTCATAATATAATCGACTTAATGATGCCCTGTGTTTGTCTATATGTTGTAATTATTAACTAGCTTTGGATACTAGTTCTTTTGTCGGGCAAAAGATTTGATGGCAGTGATTTCAAGAACACTTTGCCTGTTAATTTTATGTTTGTCGACAACCCCGCTTTCGTGGATAATGTAGGACATGGATGTTGCGTTGCTCAATAATAAGCAATAAATTCCGATCCAACCTGTGCTAGAGGCCGTCTTGAACTTAACATGAAGTATGAGCAAAGCTCACTGTTGAAGGTCTAATGGTGTCTTCAAGATGAAGAACAACAATGCAATCGTCTGATGTGCATTTACTCCATATCCTTTCCTTTTTGTCTCGCCTGCGACGAAAGTCGCGGAAGCGAGACATAGAAATCCAAATTCCGTCGTCGTCATCGTCGTCGTCTGCGTCAACAATTGTACACGTTTTTCATAGGTTAAATAGAGTCATTTTATCTTTATAGAATTGTGTCAAAATTGCACAGAAGTGAGAAAATAACCTCCAGCTGAAAAAATCGGAATTTTTTTTTTGTTTTTCCGTATTTGGACTTAGTTTTTTTAAATGTTAACCCACAAATTAAAGTTTTTTAGACGTTGAATAAAGTTATTAAAACTTATTGGAATATCATAAAAACTGGTCAGAAGCTAGAAAATGTTAGGAAAATACCTGGTTAGGGAAAATACCTCCAGATGAACATTTTGAAATTTATTTTTTTTTCATTTTTTCTGTATTTTTTCCGTATTTGGACTTGAAAAAAATGAATGGTAACCCATAGATTAAAGTTTTTAAGAAGTTGAATAAAGTTATTAAATCTGACTGGAATTTATTAAAAAGTGGTCAGAAGTTAGATGATGGTCAGAAAATTATCTCCAGATGAAAAAAATTGGATTTTTTTCATATTTTTTGTGTATTTGGACTTAGTTTTTTGCTAAAAATTTAAATGTTAATCCACAGATAAAAGTTCTTTAGAAAGTGAAGTTAGTGTTTGTGTCTTAACAGAATTTCATTAAAATTGGATATTGCTGCATGCAGTGTGCAGATATGTAACAAGCTGTTGGAAGTTTCATTCTTGTTCCAACTTTGGTAAATTTCCTGAAAATATTGAAGCCAATAATTTTTGAAATTATTGACTATAATTAAGAAAATAAGGCAATTCTTTGATGCCAAGCATACTTTTCAACGCATAAGAAATAAAAAACAGGGTTCCAACATTGGTAAATTTCCTGAAAGTTTCCAAGACATGCATTTTTTTTAAATTCTTCTTAGCAACCATGGTTTTTGAGTGAATTTGAAATAAACAAACATTTTAATGACTAAAATTGCAAAAATTTTCGATTCTGATGTTTTGGTAAATTTCCTGGAACCCTCTCAGACCAATCTGTCTTTGGAATTCTACCTAGAAACCATACTTTTTAAAAAAAAACATATTGATGAAAACAGTAATTTTCAATAATGGAATTGCAAAGCATATTTGATTCCAACATTGGTAAATTTTCTGAAACTGTCCAAGACATGCAATTTTTGGAAATTCTTCTTAGCAACCATGGTTCTCAAGTGAATTTGAAATAAACAATCATTTTAATGAGTAAAATTACAAAAAAATTTGATTCTGTTTTTTGGTAAATTTCCTGGAACGCTCTTAGACCAAATAATTTTTGGAATACTACCTAGCAACCATACTTTTTTAAAAAAATATATTGATTAGAACTGTAATTTTCGATAATGAAATTGCAAAAATATTTGATTCCGATTTTGGTAAATTTCCTGAGACTCTTCAAGATCTTTTTTTTTTGGAATACAGAAAAATATGAACGTTAGATTTTTTTTGGAATTCTGCCTAGCAACCATACTATTTTAAATACATTTGGTAAAAACGGTCATTTTCAATACCTGAATTGCAAAAATATTTGATTTCAATTTTGGTAAATTTCCTGAAACTCCTAAAGACCAGTTATTTTTTGGAATACGGAAAATATATGAACGTTAGTATTGTCCTGATTATAATGATACCTTACTGAGCAGGCGAGACACATGGTTCCGCGGAACCTTTACGAATTTTTTATTTTACAATATTTGAGATATAATCAAATCTCTGACAGCATTTGGTAAGATTTCACTGGTTTTCTTTCATTAAAAAAGAGAAGATAACAGGAAATTCGTACAATGGCGGAACTATTTTACAAGTTGTGTAACATCTTTTTGCTCGGTTACCATTCATGAACTACATGGCTAAATGTTATTCTAGCAAAAAAATCTTTCTGTGCGAAACAACGCCTATATTAGGACGTCTTGCATATTGACCTTAATAATTTCAACTGCTGACAGCCGTAATTCTTACTTTTCATGTAATGTCATGTCCAAATTTTATGTCAACTCTTAGTGTATCGATTTTTTTCCTCAGAACAGACTTTTGAAATGTGTATCCTATGTTGATCCCTTATCCCAAAGTATATAAAAATAGACCATTTCACGATAACTGCGGTCCTGAATTTTGCACATGCGCTTAAATGTCTTTGAGTGGGTAAAATCACAATTATATGCCACAATCCACAAGGGAACTGCAACATAAAAACACCAATAAAAGTCAAAAGACAACGTAAACAACGATAGGAACTCAAAATGTTCAGACGCTTTAAGGATGTAGTAAGGTGAAATTAAGTAAATCTACGATTTTAAATTGATACCCTAAATGGAAAGAGCATTGTTAAAGGAATAAAGTTAGCTGAAAATATTGATAGGTTATGGGCCTTGTTTTCAAGATATTTCACATTTTAAAAATTGGCGGGAAAATCTCTCTTGGACTTTTACCTTAGTATAGCATGGACACAATATTGATTTGTTTCACATGGAAGAAAAATCTACAATCTAATAAAATTTTGCTTGATGACTTAAAATGGGCTTCTGAAGACTTTGATGACTAGAAAATTGGGTGTAATGGGGCAAAATATTTTACATAGTAATAATGGATAAAATCAGAGAAATCCGAATGACTTTTACAAATTGCAAAAACCTCACCTTACTACACCCTTAATTGAATCCAAAAGCAACAGCGATCATACTGCTTTCCTTGATCCTGATATATCAATAATTCAAGGAAAGTTAAATACTATAGTTTATGATATAAGGGATGATTTCTCTTTCTCTATGGTTAATTTTCTCCTTCTCGCTCCACGGCGAAGTTCCGTTAGCCCTTTCTTACGGGTCTACATTTCACAAATTGTTCGATATACATGAGTATGTGGTGATGTTTCTGACCTAAACGACGAAATCTTTGTCTCATTGAAAAACTTTTATTAAGTGTTTAGGTGTCATAAATTGATTAAAACATTTTCCAAATTTTATCATAAATAACCAATGAAGGGATATGGAGTAAATGTACATGAGGCAAAGTCTTTACAAATACATGACACAACAAAGCAATCGAACGACGCTGTTATTGTTGTTCTTCATCTTGAAGTCACTATAAGGCCTCCTACAATGAGCTTTGCTCATACAGTTGGGTGCAGTCATAACAATTCTAAGTAAACTTGAAGTTAACTTAGATCAGACGTAGAACAGTTCCAGAAACGGTCATAAAAACGATCATTTTCTAAGTTAACTTAGAATAGTTCTAAAAGCAGTCATAAATTAGAACAGTTCTCAAAGTGGTCATAAGACAGAGCAGTTCTAAAAGTGGTCATAAAAACGGTCATTTTCTTAGTTAACCTACAACAGTTCTAAAAGTAGTCATACGGAAGACCATGACTGCTCTTAGAACAAGTTATGACCGTTTTTTGAACAGGTCTACTCTATGACTGCTTTTAGAAAATTTTACAAAATTTTGTTTAAAACTAAGGAGTATCTCCCTCATGCATAGCTCTGTCCTGAATTTTGGCTTTTCTATTTAGATCCTTTTGGTTATTTGTTCTCTATCAGCTTAAACATGTCTTTCGATTAATGGACTTCCAAATGTTTTGGTTTAATCTGCACTGATGAGACATAAGTTGTCGAAATGCGCATATGCAGAAAATAAATTAACAGTAACTTCGGTGTTTTGTTATTTATTACCACTGGGCCGATGCCTCTGCTGGTGGACTGTTAGTCAGCGAGGGTATTCACCAACCCAGTAGTCAGTGCTTCGGTGCTGACCCGAAAACCGATTGTATTGAAACTTGCAATATCAAAATTTTACAAAATTTTGTTTAAAAGTAAGGAGTATCTCCCTCATGCATAGCTCTGTCCTTAGCTGAATTTTGGCTTTTCTATCTAGATCCTTTTGGTTTTTTGTTCTCTATCAGCTTAAACATGTCTTTCGATAAATGGACTTCCAAATGTTTTGGTTTAAGGATGGTCACTCCTCAGGTTCTTAAAACTGTCTGTGACTTTCGGAATTCTCTTATTTTACCCATCATGATGCATTAGTTGCACACTGACCCCGATTTTCTTTTCAAAATATTATTGCATACAACTTCAAATTAATTTTGACAAAAATTGATGAAATTCTTGATATTCCTTCATAGCATTTTAAAGGTTGATTGCCTTAATGCAAATTGAATGAAAAAACTAGAGAAGTTCGGTTTCCCGCGAAAATTTTGGGCGTTTAGATCTCAAAAAGGATCATACTGACCTATCAATATTTTTTGCTTAAAATGATGTATAATCAATATTCAAATAAATAAAAATGTTAATTTCAAATTCTTGATATAATTAACTTGAGAAGTAATCATCCTTAATCTGCACTGATGAGACATAAGTTGTCGAAATGCGCATATGCAGAAAATAAATTAACAGTGACTTCGGTGTTTTGTTATTTATTACCGCTGGGCCGATGCCTCTGCTGGTGGACTGTTAGTCCCCGAGGGTATTCACCAACCCAGTAGTCAGTGCTTCGGTGTTGACCCGAAAACCGATTGTATTGAAACTTGCAATATCAAAATTTTACAAAATTTTGTTTACAACTAAGGAGAATCTCCCTCATGCATAGCTCTGTCCTTAGCTGAAATTTGGCTTTTCTATTTAGATCCTTTTGGTTATTTGTTCTCTATCAGCTTAAACATGTCTTTCGATAAATGGACTTCCAAATGTTTTGGTTTAATCTGCACTGATGAGACATAAGTTGTCGAAATGCGCATATGCAGAAAATAAATTAACAGTAACTTCGGTGTTTTGTTATTTATTACCACTGGGCCGATGCCTCTGCTGGTGGACTGTTAGTCCCCGGGGGGTATTCACCAACCCAGTAGTCAGTGCTTCGGTGCTGACCCGAAAACCGATTGTTTTGAAACTCGCAATATCAAAATTTTACAAAATTTTGTTTAAAACTAAGGAGTATCTCCCTCATGCATAGCTCTGTCCTTTGCTGAATTTTGGCTTTTCTATTTAAATCCTTTTGGTTATTTGTTCTCTATCAGCTTAAGGATACGGAGCAAATGAACACGAGACAATAACACATATGCTACTACAAATGCTATAAACAATAATTTAAATAATCTTAATAGTAACCTTGATATCATAGTTAACGGAAATTATGTCCTCAGCTAGCTGTCAGTAACTGCAAGCATTTATCAGGACAGTACCTGTGTGTATTGTCTTCATGTTTTTGTACTTTATTGTAAAAGTACTCCTCTCGATAAGTTGGACTTTTCACTGTGAGTCTTCTTTATTCACTTTTTACTTTTTGGGCCATCTAGAGCTTGCTTTATGGTGTGAGGTTCCTTTCTTTGTTAAAGACCGTACGGTGACCTGCAAAAACAAAAACTAGCGTAAGGATTAAGCCGATTTATGACTGAGATATCCCTATTTCAGTGTGGTAGATGTATATTTCTACGTACAGAGGTTGTGCTTATTTTTAGTTAGAAGTGGGCGCTTATTAAACGCTTATTCTACTCATTTTATATACAGTATGTTTAAGGTGTAGAAAGATATGAAATAATGTTATCATTCGGTTCGTTTTGTTCCTGTCAATTTTCTCACTGCCCATTCACTGGCCATAAGATACGAGTATTGCAACATCCACCAAGCCTTAACGATCAGAAATATGGTACTTTTTCAAAAGCCGATAGTTTTAATAAATATTTAGAAAATATATATATGTAAGGAGTACCACAACTAAAAAGTTGTGTTCCAAGCTGATTTTGGCATAAACTTCTGTACACTGTAGCTTATAATTTCTAGTTTTTTGTTAAGTTTTAAATATTTTATCGAAATGGGCATCTTCAGAACCTAAATTCGCTGTAATTTTGTGTTATGTCATTTTAGATCAGATGATTCCAAGGCGGATTGCAAAATACAATTCTTCATCCTCTTGATTAATTTTTCCTTTTCCTGTTGCTTAGTTTTCCTTTCCCCTTTGTGGTCAGATGTTAGATGTACACATTCATCCTTTAAAAGTCATACTATATAGTTAAATTTAGTCTCAATGATGGCAATCTATGTGTTGATCGGATGAAATATCTTACTTTGCGGATAACAGATGGACAATAATTAAACCTTAAATGGATGGCGAAGATGACCAAAAACCTCTCTTGATCCCCTTTAAAAAAGTTTCATAGTGGATCTTTTCCTCGTGCTGTAATGAACAATGTTGATATTCATCTGCTAAAAAGTCGTATTCATTAAATGAAAAACGATAACAGGCAACATCTACAATGGCTGCAAAAAAAAATTCGCATGCTACAATCTAAAATGGAACTGCGCTAGAAACACAAATAAAAGACTAAAGACAAACGGGGAAAAACGATGGACACTCGTGCAGAACTTGGTACCGGCATTAGCAAAAACAACGGTAGGTTAAAGTTATGTTAAAATATGCAAATTTTCTAGTTGTAGGGGACATTGTGTCAGTTTCTAAATTTGACAGCTGTATTGAAACAACAATATTCATATCATCAAAGAAAGTTTTTTGTGTTCTTATTTATATTTTATTATATTTATATTTATATTTAAAATATAAAAATAACAGATATTTCAGATTACAGTAAAATTTTAGCTCTGAAGACCAATATTCAAATTTCAGCATTTCTGTCGACGCAGAGATAACCTTTTTTTTCTCAGCGTCCCGTCATTGTAGATGGAATCAAAACGACAAAACGATTAATAGACCATAAATCAAAAGATACTTAAGAGGAGATAGAGAACAATTTACAAGGATCTAAAACTTTTTCTAAACCATTTGTAAATTCAGTGCCTCCTGTTTGTTTTCCTTTAATAAATGCTTAGTGGAAAAATAGCTTATTTCCAGGAAAATAATATTTTTTTATCTTTTGCTTTCCCATTAGCTGGACTATTCTAATATATTTACGTTACTTAATTTGTTTTTATCTTTACATTATGAGGACATGCTTAAATTGAAAGTCATCCATTTGATGCTATAGCTAGGTTTACACTGCCGATCAGATCAACTCGATCAACTCGACCATCCCGACCAACGTCATAAAATTCATTGATCGAGCTAGCTCACGACGTCCACCCGATCTTTACCCGATTTAACACGACTAACATTCGACCATTCTCGATCTCTTTACGGTTCACGTACGACTTACGCTCGAACCTCACTCAACCAAACACACTTTGCCAGATTTAGCCAGATCATAACCCGATTTGTTTTTGATTAACTAGACATGGTCTAGAAAAGATCGTGAAATGGTCGAGTGTACTCAAGTTTTCTCCTGTCAGTACGTTTTCATATATGGGGATAAAATATTAGATTCAGGGAACAGTTCAGCATTGGTGGAGCAGCAAAATTTGTGGCCAAAATGCCCAACGCTTCAAAGAAAAGATGATAACTGTGATCGATCTAGGAGCAGAGAAGGCGAAACTGATACAGAAGGCACGATGTTTGGGTTGGGCAATAGTAAACGATTCGTAGTCATCGTGGTAAAGGAATACATTTTCGCTTTTACATACTAGCAGGTCATACTCCTCATCATGCGTCAGAATGCGACAATGTGATTTTCCTTTCAATACAGATTAAGATGAAGATTGTTTATTCCAATTAATGGTCCCACAAGGGGCATACGAATTTCATACAATGATTAAGATTCATTTCAGGTACACATACATATATACAAAATTAGACAAAGAACACGAGAACATGTATATATGTATAACGATTGTAATAAACTGATAATTATATAATAATATTTTCAACGGTCAGGCCAGAGCCAAGCAGGAATAATACCAGTAGAAATATAAATATACACACTATATATAACAGTCAACCATGCTGGCGTCTAATCTCAAGACACTCTTGGATATAAGTTCTAAGAAGGTCCAGAACATCCGAATTCTCATTTGAAAAAATCCAATCAAATTTTGCACGATCATTCATTGCACTAAAGTTAACACAGAGTTTCTCTAAACAGGAAAAAAAATTCCTTCTTTCATTATCATATAAATTACATGCTGTTGAAAAGTGTTGCTCATCTTCAACTTTACCCTTTGAACAATATATACAAAGTCTTTCTGAACGCTCAATGTTTTTGTATCTGCCGCACTCTATTCTCAAAGGATGTGCACTGATTCTTAATTTGCATATGGCTTGTCTTAATTTGAATTGTTTGAGATTTAAATACTTTTCTCGTTCAAAACAGTTTTTGATTAAAAAATAAGTATCAAGTTTACCCTTTTTAGATTCTTGTGTTTCTAGTTTTAGTTTAATCCAATATTCAAGGAAATTGTCACGTAACAGTCTTTTTAAGCTATTTGTTAAATTTCCAATCTTCATGTGTAAATTTGGTATTTTTAATTCATTCATAATAAACATAATACTTGAATACCATGTTTTGATTTTATCCGAGTGCAGCATTTTGCTACATGAATAGGCTTCAAACAAAAGTCCCTCATTTAATGATTCTAACCTATGACAATACTTTAAAAAAGATATAATTTTAGAGAAATATAGAGGATTGCGTCCAAGTTCAGACATAACTGCTATGTTACTAGCTTTTTTATTAACACCAAGTAAATATTTCAGAAATTTAACATGTGACTGTTTTGTTATATCATTAAAGTATATTTTTTCTAAGAAATAATTACTTTCTTTTTGCAATTTGCTAAATATGTGTTGAACATTCCCAATATCTCACTTCCATACATCAATATAGGTTTTACTGTATGGTCATAAAGATGCAACAAAGTTGATATACTCGGGTTAGTTGAAGATAAGCAACTTTGAAGTTTAAAACATGCTTTCATAGCTTTTTTGTGTAGTTCTACTTTACATGTTTGAAATTTTCCACTACTGGTGAAGGTAATGCCTAAATATTTATAATGACTGGCACATTCTACTAAATCTTCATCAAAATATATTGGATGATTTATAAATTTGCCAGGTTTGTTGAAAATGAGAACTTTGGTGTTTGATAAGTTAACATTTAAACACCATTCCGAACAATAATATTTCAACATATCCATTCTGTATTGTAGACCTTCTTTTGACTCAGAGAGTAACACAATATCATCTGCAAACATGAGACAATCTACTCTATAATTATTAACAAAAACTGGATTTGAGGATGATGCAAACATATCTGGTAGATCATTTATAAACAAGTTGAATAACTTGGGGCTTAATGCATCCCCTTGTTTAACTCCTATATAAGATTCAGATGATGAAGTCAATTTATTTCCTAATTTAACACATAACATACTCTTTTCATACATATTTTTAATTATAGCATAAAAAATTCAAGAAATGCCATTTTTCAAAAGTTTATATTGAATACCTGTATGTATGACAGTATCAAAAGCTTTTTTAAAGTCTATAAAACATGCATATAATTTACCACCTTTTTTGGAAGTGTATTTATCTATTAAAGTCTTTAAAACAAATATATGATCCGATGTTCTTGATTTTCTAGTGAATCCAATTTGACATTGGTTTATTATACCTCTGTCGTTGAGAAATTTGTCAAATCTATTATTCAAAATGGTATTAAAAAGTTTACCAATACAGGAGTTAATCGCAGTTCCTCTATAATTTTTTAATACATGTGAACTACTCTAATACATAAATCATCACATAATATCGGTGGTAACTAGATTTACAGTAGTTTCCGTGAATTGCTTTAAACCGGCTTTCTGTAGAAAAACCCGGTTTTAAGAAAGTGATGGTGGCGAGCGGCTGTCCGTTAGGTACATCACTCGCCCGGTACAGATCTTAATTTTTTTTCTGTAATGGTAGGTTTACACTGCCGATCAAAGCAACCCGACCGAACTCGATCTATGAATATTCATCGATCGGGACACTGATCTTGAATGCTCGTGTTCGGTCTACTACCCAAATCGGGGCGATCTTATGCCAGGTTTACACCGCCGAACAGACCAACTCGATCAACTCAACCATGCTGTTTTATCCCGATCATCGTCATAAAATTCATTGATCGAGCTAGCTCACGACGTCGACTCGACCTTTACCCTATTTAACACGACTAACACTCGACCATTCTCGATCTCTTTACGATTCACGTACGACTTATGCTCCACCCTCATTTGACCAACCAGACTTTGTCAGATTGAGCCAAATTATAGCCCGATTTGTGTTTTATTAACTAGACCTGGTCGGGAGAAGGTCGAGGAATGGTCGAGTGTGCTCGAATTTGTCCTGGTAGTACGTTTGTATATACGGGGGTAAAATGTGAAAATTCAGGGAACAGTTCAGCATGGTAGAAAATTTGCGGCTCATGTGCCTGGTGCTTCAAAGAAAAGATGATAACTGTGATAGATGTAGAGTAGATGAGAAGGTGGGTCTAATACAGAAGGTGTGTAGTTTGGGTTATACAATAGCAAATGCTTCAAAGTCATCATTACAGAGGAATGAATGTTCGCTTTAACATACTAGCAGGCCATTCTCAACATGCGTCAGAATGCGACTGTGCGTTTTTTCTGACATTACATGTAGGACTAATCTGATACTTTAAACAGAAGACATATCATCACATGATATCAGTGGTAACTAGATTTACAGTAGTTTCCGGTTTTTAGAAAGTGAAAATGGCGAGCGGCTGCCCGTTTGGTACATTTTCCCGGTGCAAATCTAAAGAATTTATTTTCTAGTAAATGTTACAAATATTCAATATAGCATTTTTCTGATGTAATTTAGCTTGAATCATATCTTGTGATAAGAGTACAAACCTGCTCAGAAGAAATAAGTTTATTCTTGAATTCATGTATTTAGTGAATCTGTTTCTTGGGTGTGTATATTGGGTACATCTTGGTTTCAATTTCAAATTCTAATAGCATAACTACAGTCGATTAAATTTAAGCCTTCTGCACATCATCTTTAATTATACTAGAAGCATGCACAGTCAAATATTCTTTTCTTCAATTTTGATATAGCGAGATTGAGCTTTTGCCATTATTTTGTGTCCGTTGTGCATGAACTTTGCATTCAAATATATTCTACCCAGAAACCGCCGATAGGTTCAATGTGAAAAAAAGTCATGTCCGTTTCTAATCAAATACAACCGCCATCTGGGAATATACTAGTAGTTTTAAATTGGATCTTATGGGAAAACTCATTTAAACGTTACCTCTAAAACTCCTAAGCCAATTACTTGTTACGATTGCCAAATGATGGTCTCTTTTCAAAATAGTGTCTGTCATATCGTCAGCTAATACAAGATGACTGCCAAAGGGGGACAAAGTTAAACATTGTACCAAAAGGATTTTCACTGTACTAATTGAAGACAAAATAGGTCAAAATAGTCCTTGGATGTTCCAATTTCAAAATAGTATCCATGAAATCCAAGAAAGCCCACAACGGGGAACACAATTTAATATTCGACCCACCTTAGATATCCATTCAAATACTTTCAACTCTGAAGCTAGTTTGCCAATTGGCCAAAACTGAAAACAAGAGTCCTTGGCTGGTCCACACTTGAGATAGTATCCGGCAGATTCTCTTCATATCAAAGATGACCACCAGCCAAACTTGATCACAATAGTCATTGGAGTCCGTTAGATGGCTCCTTTAAAAACTAAAGTAAGGCCCAAGTGAGAGACTGAAGCTCTTGAAAGCCTCATGTTCTGCTATTGTAAAAAGATTGCATGATGTCGTGTCAAATCGAGTAAAGGGTTGAGTGGTCGAGTTAAAGTCGGATAAAGGTCAGTTTATGGTCGGGGAGATCTTGTATAGAAAAAAAGAAAGAATCGTGTTAGTCGAGTAATGATCGAGTACTAATCGAGTTGATCTGAAAGCGACTCGGCATAAATCGAGAAGCGAATGAGTTAAAGTCGGGTAGAAGTCGGCATGATCGGATAAAATTTTGAAACTCGATCAAGACCGATCCCTTTTCGACCTTTCACGACTACCTCGATCAGACCCCGAATGATTCCCGCCCTGTTCTCGACATATTATGCACACGACCTCTACACGATATTTTTTGACATGTCAAAAATATTCGGGAACACAGCTCAGAGTTAGCAAGATCGCTCCGATTTGGTTAGCGGACCGAACCCGAGCATTCAAGATCAGTGTCCCGATCAATGAATATTCATGAATATTCATAGATCGAGTTCGGTCGAGTTGCTTTGATCGGCAGTGTAAACCTACCATTACTAGCTCTGCTGAACTCGAGCTGTGTTCCCGAATATTTTTGACATGTCAAAAAATATTGTGAAGAGGTCGTGTGCATTATATGTCGAGAACAGGTCGGGAATAAATCGGGGTCTGATCGAGGTAGTCGTGAAGAGGTCGAAAAGAGATCGGTCTTGATCGAGTTTCAAAATTTAAGCCGATCATGCCGATTTCTACGCGACTTTAACTCATTCGCTTCTCGATTTATGCCGAATCGCTTCCAGACCAACTCGATTAGTACTCGATCATCACTCGACTAACACGAGTCATTCTTTTTTTCTATACAAGATCTTCTCGACCATAACCCGATTTTTCCCGACCTGTATCCGACTTTTACTCGACCTCTGAAGACCTTTACTCGATTTAACACGACAGCATATCATCTTTTCACAATATCAAATCATGAGGCTTCCAAGAGCCTAAGGCCTTACTTCAGTTTTTGAAGGAGTCATTCAATGGACTCCAATGACTATTGTGATCAAGTTTGGTTGATGTTTATCTTTGGTATGATGAGAATCTGCCAGATACTATTTCAAGTGGGGACCAGCCAAGGACTATTGTTTTCAATTTTGGCCAATTGGCAAAGAAGTTTCAGAGAAGAAGATCTTGGAATGCCTTAGTAAGGTCGAATATTAAATTCTGTTCCCCGTTTGGTTCCATGCAGACAAGATAGATACTATTTTGAAATTGAAACATACAAGGAATATTTTGACCAATTTACGCTGCAGTTGTTCCAGTGAAAATCCCTGTGGTACAATGTTTAACTTTGTCTCCCTTTTGTAGTCATCTTGTTTTAGCTGACGATATGACAGACACTATTATGCAAAGGGACCATCATTTAGCAATCTTAACAAGTTTGGTTAAATTGGCTTAGGGATTTCAGAAGTAACGTTTGAATGAGTTTTCCCATAAGATCCAATTTAAAACAATCTAACCAGTTGGCGGTTATATTTGATTAGAAGCGGATATGACGGTTTATTTCACATTGAACCAAGGTCTATCATGACTTTTTGGTTTCTGGGTAGAATATATTTGAATGTAAAGTTCATGGACAACGGTAAAAACAAATGGCAAAAGCTCAACCTGGTTATATCAGGATTGTAGAAAAGACTATCAGATTGTGCATGCTACTAGTAGAGTTAAAGGATGACGTGCAGAGGGCTTAGATTCAATCGAATAGCTATGCTGACAGAATTAGAAATTGAATCCAAAATGTACCCATTATACACATTCCAGAAACACATTCACTAAACACATGAATTCAAGAATAAAATATTGTTGTTTTTTTTGAGCAGGTTGGTACTCTTATCACAAGATTTAATTCAAGCTAAATGACATACGAAAAATGCGATTTAAACATTTGTAACATGTACAAAAAGATAAAAAAATCTTTCACATTTGCACCGGGCAAATGATGTACCAAACGGGCAGCCGCTCGCCATTTTCACTTTCTAAAACTGGATTTTTTATATAGAATACAGGTTTAAACCTAATCACGGAAACTACTGTAAATCTAATTACCACCATCATGTGATATGTCATCTGTTTTATATATCAGATTAGTCCTACATGTAATGACAAGAAAATCGCACAGTCGCATTCTGTCGCATGACCTGCTAGTATGTGAAAGCGAATATTCATTCTTCTATAATCATGACTTTGAAGCATTTGCTATTGTCTGACCCAAAATAAGAGCCTTCTCTGTCAGACCCGCCTTTTCTGCTACTCTATATCTATCACAGTTATCATCTTTTTCTGGAAGCACCAACCACATGGGCCAAAATTTTGCTGCTCTACCACCATGCTGAACTGTTCCCTGAATTTTCACGTTTTATCCCTATATATACAAACGTACTAACAGGACAAAACTCGACCACACTCGACCATTTCACGATCTTCTTCCGACCAGGTCTAGTCTATCAAACAAAAATCGGGCTATGATCTGGCTCAATATGACAAACTCTGGTTGGTCAAATGAGGGTCGAGCATAAGTCGTACGTGAATCGTAAAGACATCGAGAATGGTCGAGTCTAAATCGTGTTAAATCGGGTAAAGGTCGAGTGGACATCGTGAGCTAGCTCGATCAATGAATTTTATTACGTTGATCGGGATAAAACAGCATGGTCGAGTTGATAGAGTTGGTCTGATCGGCAGTGTAAACCTAGCATTAACCTACCATTGCTAGGAAACATTCGACTAACATTCGACCATTCTCGATCTCTTTACGATTCACTTACGACTTACGCTTAAACCTCATTCAACCAAACACACTTTGTCAGATTTAGCTAGATCATAACCCGATTTGTGTTTGATTAACTAGACCTGGTCGGGAACAGATCGTGAAATGGTCGAGTGTGCTCGAGTTTTCCCCTGTTAGTACGATTGTGGCCAAGGTGCCTAATGCTAGGTTTACACCGCCGATCAGACCAACTCGATCAACTCGACCATGCTGTTTTATCCCGATCAACGTCATAAAATTCATTGATCGGGCTAGCTCACGACTTCCGCTCGACTTTTTCCCAACTTTACACGACTAACACTCGACCATTCTCGACCTCTTTACGATTCATGTACGACTTATGCTCGACCCTCATTCGACCGACCAGACTTTTTCAGATTGAGCCAGATAATAGCCTGATTTGTGTTTTATTAACTAGACTTGGTCGGGAGAAGATCGTGAAATGGTCGAGTATGCTCGAGGTTTGTCCTGTTAGTACGTTTGTATATATGGGGATAAAATGCGAAAATTCAGGGAACAGTTCGGTATGGCGGTAGAACAGCAAAATTTGTGGCCCATTGCCCATATGGCTGATGCTTCAAAGAAAAGATGATAACTGTGTTAGATCTAGAGTAGCAGAGAAGGCGGATCTAACACAGAAGGCTTGTAGTTTGGGCTAGAAATGGCAAATGCTATAGAAGAATGAATGTTCGATTGAACATACTAACAAGTCATCCTCCTCAACATGCGTCAGAATGCGACTATGTGATGTTTCTGTCATTACATGTAGGACTAATCTGATACAAAAACAGAAGACATATAATCAAATGATATCGGTCGTAACTAGATTTACAGTAGTTTCCGTGAATAGCTTTAAATCCGCTTTCTGTAGAAAAATCCGGTTTATAGAAAGTGAAAATAGCGAGCGGCTTCCCGTTGGGTACATCATTGCCAAGGTGCAAATCTAAAAGATTTTTTTTTATCTTCTAGTGAATGTTATAAATGTTCAAAATGACATTTTCCTGATGTCATTTAGCTTGAATATTATTTTGTGATACCATGAAGAGTACCAACCTGCAGCTCGGAAGAAACAATATCTTATTTTTGAATTCATGTATTTAGTGAATCTGTTTCTGGAGTGTATATATTGGGTACGTCTTGGATTCAATTGTATCTTCTGTCAGCATAGCTAGTCGATTGAATTTAAACCCTTTGCACATCTTTACTAGTAGCATGCACAATTTGATATTCTTTTCTACAATCCTGATATAGCCAGGTTGAGCTTTTGCCATTATTTTGGGTCCGTTGTCCATGAACTTTGCATTCAAATATATTCTACCCAGACACCGTCGAGTCATGATAGACCTCGGTTGGTTCAATGTGAAAAAAAGCGTCATGTCTGCTTCTAATCAAATATAACTGCCAACTGAGAATATAGTTTTAAATTGGATCTTATGGGAAAACTCATTTAAACGTTGCCTCTGAAATCCATGGGCCAATTAGACCAAAATTGTTACGATTGCAAAATGATGGTCCCTTTTCAAAACAGTGTCTGTCATATCGTCAGCTAATACATGATGAGCACCAGAAGGATTTCCACTTGCCCAATTGTCAAAAAGTCCTTGGATGTTACAATTTCAAAATAGTATCGATCTTGTCTGAATGCAATCCAAGATGGCCGACAACGGGGAACACAATTTAATATTCGACCCTACTTAGATATGCATTCAAATATCTTCTACTCTGAAACTACTTTGCCAATTTGCCAAAATTGAAAACAATAGTCCTTGTCTGGTCCCCACTTGAGATAGTATCCGGAAGATTCTCATAGCAAAGATGATCATCAGCCAAACTTGATCACAATAGTCACTGGAGTCAATTGGATGGCTCCTTTAAAAACTGAAGTAAGGTCCTAATGAGACACTGAGGATCTTTAAAGCCACATGTTATATATGTTATTGTGAAAATATGACATGCTGTCGTGTTAAATCGAGTAACGGTCTTGAAAGGTCGAGCAAAAGTCGGATATAGGTCGGGAAAAATCGGCTTATGGTCGGGAAGATCTTGTATAGAAAAAAGGAAAGAATCGTGTTAGTCGAGTAATGCTCGAGGACTAATCGAGTTGATCTGGAAGCAACTCGGCATAAATCGAGAAGCTTATGAGTTTAAGTCGGGTAGAAATCGGCATGATCGGCTAAAATTTTGAAACTCGATGAAGATCGATCCCTTTTTGATCTCTTCACGACTACCTCGATAAGACCCGATTGATTCCCGACCTATTCTCGACATATAATGCACACGACCTCTTCACGATATTTTTTGACATGTCAAAAATATTCGGGAAGACAGCTCGAGTTCAGCAGAGTTAAAAAGATCGACCCAATTTGGTTATTAGACCGAACACGAGCATTCAAGATCAGTGTCCCGATCAATGAATATTCATGAATATTCATAGATCGAGTTCGGTCGAGTTGCTTTGATCGGCGGTGTAAACCTACCATAACGCTTCAAAGAAAAGATGATAACTGTGATCGATCTTGGAGGATAGAGGGCGAATCTGATACAGAAGGCGCGATGTTTGGGTTAAGCAAGAGCAAACGATTCGTACAATGTAGTCATCATTTTAAAGAAATGAATTTTCGCTCTAACATACTAGTAGGTCATACTCCTCATCATGCGTCAGAATGCGACAATGTGATTTTCTTTTCAATACATGTGAACTACTCTGATACATAAAACAGAAGACATATTATCACATAATATTGGTGGTAACTAGGTTTGCAGTAGTTTTCGTGTATAGCTTTAAACCGGCTTACTGTAGAAAAACCCGATTTAAAGAAAGTAAAAATGGCGAGCGGCTGTCCGTTAGATACATCACTCGTCCGGTGCAGATCTTAAAAGAATTTTTTTTATCTCGTACATCATGCCAGTGTTAAAAATGTAAAAATCGCATTTCCTGTTGTCATTTAGCTTGAATGGTATCTTGTGATAAGAGCACCAACCTGCTCGGAAGAAATAATATTTTATACTTTAATTCATATATGAAATTAATCTGTTTCTATTCGGTACATTTTGGATTCAATTTCAAATTCTTTCAGCATAGCTGGTCGATTGAATTTAAGCCCTCTGCACGTCATCCTTTAATTCTACAAATAACATGCACAATTTGATATTCTTTTCTACGAGTCTGATATAGCCAGGTTGAGTCTTTCTCATTATTTTGTTTCCGTTGTCCATGAACTTTGCATTCAAATATATTCTACATAGACTTCGATTGGATCAATGTGACAAACATTATGTCCGCTTCTAATCAAATATAATCGCCTACTGGGAATATAGTTTTAAATTGGATCTTATGAAAAACTCATTCAAACGTTACTTCTGAAAGTACTAAGCCAATTAGACCATTTGAAATAGTATCTTTTTTGTCTGCATGTAATCCAAGATGGCCCACAACGGTGAACATAATTTAATATTCGACCCTTCTTAGATATCCATTCTAATATCTGCTACTTACAAAATACCTTGCAAATTGGCCAAAATGGAAAAAAGATGGAAATAATAGTCCTTGGTTGGTCCCGACTTGAGGAAGAATCCTGCAGATTCACATCATATCAAAGATGATCATCACAATAGTCATTGGATGGTTCCTTTAAAAACTGAAGTTAGGCCCTAATGAGACATTGAGGCTCTTTAGAGCCTCATGTTGTGCTGTTGTGAAAAGATGACATGTTGTCGTGTTAAATCGAGTAAAAGTCTTGAGTGGTCGAGTAAAAGTCGGATACAGGTCGGGAAAAAATCGGGTTATGGTCGGGAAGATCTTCTATAGAACAAAAGAAAGAATCGTGTTAGTCGAGTAATGATCAAGTACTTATCGAGTTGATCTGGAAGCGACTTGCCAAATCGAGAAACGAATGAGTTTAAGTCGGGTTGAAACCGGCATGATCGGCTAAAATTTTGAAACTCGATCCCTCGATCCCTCTTCGACCTCTTCACGACTACCTCGATCAGAGCCCGTTTGATTCCCGACCTGTTCTCGACATACAATGCACACGACCTCTTCACGATATTTTCTGACATGTCAAAAACATTCGGAAATCTTATTTGTTAAGTTAAATCTTGTCATATTTGGCAACTTTGAGTAGTTTTGAGTTTGATTTTTTTCCGTAGTGCTGCAGTGCTTTACCAGGAGGGTAGGCTGCTTGAGCTAGCCAACAGTTTAGCGGCGAGCACTCTTTGAAACATCTTTCTAAATAACGGTTTGTCCTATTTTTTTCTTTTTCAAGAATGTGGTCTTAGAGTTAGTAGTCTATCTGTAGTGGGTTCTATGCATGTGTTTATTAAACTTTAGGGAAACGGGATAGAGAAAAAAAAGGGGGGGTGAGTGCCCATAAAGCAGTTTAATCCTACCGCTAGCTTTTGCTAGTTCCGGTACAAAGTCCGGCTGTCCTAAGCAACTATCTTTATTTATCTTTTGTATTTCATTTGTGTTTTTCTGGTGCAGTTGCCTTGTGAATTTTGGCCTGTGATTGTAATCTTCGGCGATAGAGGTTGATTTCTATTCTCCTCTGATGTTTTCTTTGCGAATTCCATGTACAGATCGTGGACAATTACAATTGTTTCCGTTACCAATATTCTGAACCAAAAAATTCTGTAAGACCACGTTGTAATCCATTTATTTCCTTTTCAGAATATAAGATACATGGTATATCATGATGGGATAGGCTATCAAATAGGATAGGCTATCAAAAGTGCTTTAAAGGTTCATATATCCACTAAAACTGGATGTGAAATACGTTAATAAATATACAAGGATGCCTTTCACATTTTTGCCGAAAAGATATGCAATTTATATTGTTATAGATGAAGCTTTCTGGGTTTATGTTTACAATACCTTACAGGTCTTCTCAAACTACATTTGACTGTGTGTAAAAACTTCATGAAAAAAGTTTCAAACTAAAACTAATATTCCTGTCGCTCCTCAATTAATATAAGAAAGATAACAGGAAACACCTACAATGGCCGTAAACCACAATCACATGCCACAATCCACCAGGGAACCGCACGAGAAAAACAATAAAATGACAAAAGACAAACATGGACAACGATAGGAACTCGGGATAGCCGGACTTGGTACCGGCACTACCAAGAGCTAGCGGTAAGGTTAAACCGGTTTATGGGTACCCAAATCTCCCTGTCGCTCCTCAAGACACAAAACGCACACACTTAGTTCGAATGAAAAATTATTGCAAAGAAAGGATGGACTAACTGATATTTGTAGACAATTTACAGAATAACGCTAAACAATAGAATATCAAACCATAATTAATATCAATCTTCGTTCATTGATGCATAACTGACCCTAAATGGATGTATCTCGACAAGAAAAGTTTTATTTTAGTGCAGAAAGTGATCTTTCAGCAAACATGATCCTTTTACAGATCTTCTCATGAGACTTAAAATCAAATATGTTCGGTTCATTCAGCAAAAAGAAGCAAGTATTTATCCAAGGTATAAGTTGATGGCTAGCAAGAATACAGAAAACGATTTTTTATAGCAACCATACTTTTAAAATTTGTTTCGATTAGGTCAAGCATTTTCTTCATTTGGATTTCAAAAAATATTTAATTGCAATTTCTTGAAAGTCTTAAAAATATTTATGATTCTAAATAGCAACCATACTTTGGGGATTTGTTTAAATTAGGACAAACATTTTACCAATTTAATTTCAAAAATATTCAGTTCCATTTTTGGTAAATTTCCTGAAAGTCTCAAAAACCACTATTATTTAAGAATCCTACCTAGCAACAATACTTTGAGAATTTGTTTCTGTGACAAACAGAGATTTCTGATAACCTCTAGTTTAATTTGTTACTCTTAATAGAAATTAAATCTAGTTGTTTAGGCATTAAACTAAAAAGTTAATAGTGGTAGATCAATACTATATCACAATCGGATTGGCTATGAAAAGTGCCAGCACTTCTGAAAGCGCTTATATTATATAATACCGGGCTTCCTTTTAACTGAGTGGATAACTCTCCATTGCTAAGGTTCTCGTGAGAACTGAATGATATAACAGATTGAAGATTTAAGTATCACTTGTAATCTGTACAAGATCACGTATATTTAGTTTCACACAGCATCATTTGAAACGATAAGACTTATTCACTTCATTGTTTCTATTATTCACTGGTTGTGCCTAAAATCTTTATAATTTTTAAAATTCAATTATATAGGCCTACTAGTATGTGGATTTTTAAGTTTAATTATAGATTTTATTGTCGCATTACGACGAACATATTCCTACAATAACTAGTTTCAGGTCTATACCTCAAGATCTTAGAATTCAATATGAAAGTCAGAGTTTCGTGGTGACTTCCAGACGAAAAACAAAAAGCGTTGTTCCATTGCTTGGTTTTAGCATGTATTTGTATAGACTTTGTCTCATGTGCATTTACTCCATATCCTTTCATTGTTTTTATATAGAAAATGTACTCAAACAAAACTGTTTCGGGTACCTACTTATTAAAAAATACAATTGACAAGAGGAACAAAATAATTATTTTACCCATATTATCGGAATATAGCTTTGTATTATGAGGTTGGTACAAAAGGAAAACTAGAGGCTCAGAAACTGAGCCTGAATCGCTCACCTGACAAAAATGCTTGCAGCAGGGGATGAAACTGATGTTTATCCTATAGGAACCTGTGTTAAAATATGTTCTGTGCTGGTGGTCTTGTTTTTTATCAGATTAAAACAAAATAAGCAATCTTAGCTTGGCTGAATTTGCTTCAATAGTTTCAGCGCATGTGACGAAAAAGATGTTTTCCTATAGGGGTCCCATTTTAAACGAAGTTCTGTGCTTGGATCCATTTCATTGGTCGAATCGGAGCAAAATTAGCAATCTTTGTAAAGGACCTCCCATATATCATTTCTGTAAAGTTTGGTTGAATTTGCTTCTGAAAATTTGATGAAAATAATGTTTTCCATAGGGTCCAATGTTAAAACTAAAATCTGCGCTGGCGGCCATGTCTTTTATCGAATCAGAACAAAATACGCAATCTTTGTGAAGGACCTTATATTTCATTCCTGTAAAGTCTTGTTGAATTTGCTTCAGTGGTTTCAGAGGAGAAGATGAAAATGTGAATTACCCATAAGGCCAATGTTAAATTATGTTCTGTGCTGGCGGCCATGTTTTTTGTCGAATCAGAATAAAATGAGCAATCTTTGTAAAGGACATTCCATACATCATTTAAGTACAGTGTAGTTAAAATTGCTTCCATAGTTTCAGAGCAAATGTTGAAAATCATGTTTTCTCAAAGGGTCCAATGTTAGAACTAAGTTTCGCGATTGCGGCCTTGTTTTTTATCGAATCAGAACAAAAGGTGCAATCTTTGTGGAGGACCTTCCATACATTATTCCTGTAAAGTTTGATTGAATTTGCTTCTGTGGCTTCAAAGGAGATGAAAATGTGAATTTCAAATAGGGCCAGTGTTAAACTATGTTCCGTGCTAGCAGCCATGTTTTTTGTCGGATCAGAATGAAATGTGCAATCTTTGTAAATGACCTTCCACACATCGATCCAGTATAGTCTAGTTAAATTTGCTTCCACAGTTTCAGAGCAGATGTTGAAAATGATGTTTTTCCCATAGGTCAAATGTTAAAACTAAACTCCACGCTGGCGGCCATGTTTTTATCAAATCGGAACGAAATGTGCAATCTTTGTAGAGGACCTTCTATACATCCTTGCTGAAATGTTTGGTTGAATTTGCTTCAGTGGTTTCAGAGGAGAAGTTGAAAATGTGAATTTCCCATAGGGCAAATATTAATCTATGTTCCGTGCTGGCTGCCATGTTTTTGTCCAATCGGAACGAAATGTGTAATCTTTATGAAGGACCTTCCATACATCATTTTAGTACAGTTTAGTTAATATGAAAAAGAAAGGACATGGGGTAAATGTCAAGGAGACAACATCCCATATCCAGGTTAAAACGACCCAAAACAAAGCATCTAGGGTCACCGTACGGTCTTCAACACAGTGAGGAACCTCACACCATACAGCAAGCCCTAAATGGCCCCAAAATTTGCTTCAATGGTTTCAGAGCAGATGTTGAAAATGAAGTTTTTCCCATAGTGTCCAATGTAAAAACTAAGATCCGCGCTGGTGGCCATTTTTTTCATCGAATCGGAACGAAATGTGCAATCTTTGTGAGAGACCTTCCATACATCATTCCTGTAAAGTTTGGTGGAATTTGCTTTAGTGGTTTCAAAGGAGAAGATTAAAATATGAAAAGTTAACGCCGGACGACAGATGGGGGACGACGGACGCAAAGTGGTAGCAATAGTTCACACTGACCCTTTGGGCCAGGTAAGCTGAAAAAAGAAACTGAAACTGACAGTCCCCGTCTTCCATTTGATACTGTCTCCAGATGCGATGTACTTTAATTAAGTCTTCTTATATCTAATATAACCCTTAAAACCGGCAAATTTGAAGACATACACCAAGGATCATCATTATAATGGTGCATCGTTCTTAATTTTTTTTTCACAACAATAATTTACGGGTCCTCACATCAAAGGTTATTTTCAAGTTAGACTACAACAGCGTAATTGTTTACACATATATTGCATGTATTTCCTTAGGTGGTTTTACGAATTTCTGAAAATAGATGCCTTGATATTCCAACATCGATAGTTTAATACATAGATTTTCAAATGTAAGAAAAAATATTGGTAGCAATTGCTTTTCTGTTTCAATATTGGGGCTAAAAAGGGATTCCTCAATTTGTCGGGAAACAATTTTACTGCCTTTCCTGGCATTAAAGCGATCGAGAATGTGGGATAATAACAAAATTACCGAACAGAATTGTCAAGAGCGAAAATGTATGAGGCAAAAAGACAAAGCAGGTGGAAACCACTGAAAAATTGTCGATTGTAATGGTCCTTACTTGGTACAGGTATTTCCAAAGAAATTGTTGTCTAGACCGGTTTTATGATGAGCCAAACCTCCTGTTCCACTGCGCCAGTGTCCGGAATCAACTGAACAGCAACTGCTTTTGACAGGGCGTAACAACGGCAGTAGAATACCGAAGGAACAAGGGAAGCGATGACTACAAAAAACGAAGTCCAAAGACATGGCAGAAACGGTAACAGATAAAAACAAAGACAAAACAAGGACGTGAGACAGCTACAATGCACGGAAATAAAAAGATAACATTAAGAACTAAGGCACTCATAGTGTGAACTCCCATGAAAACCGGGAGTGACATCAGGTGCTCCGGAAGGGTAAGCATGTCCTGCTCCGCTAGCGGCACCCGTCACACTATCAGTGAGTCAATCCGGGGTTGAGTCAAATACGGTTATGTCAAATCCGTGAAGACGTGAAATCTAGCTGAAAATGTCCGTTTTCATTTGGGACACAGACACGTCATATCTGTCAATGATGTCATGGTGACGGCCATAGAATTTCTGAAGGGATGAAAGTAACAAAGGCTGAACAAATCCCTGACTAAGCAGCTTTTGGGACAGTGTTTTTGCTCTAAGTGTTTTTGGCGTAAATGAGTGAAATGTTCATCCCAGTACTTAGTAAAAATGATGTTGTGAAAGCTCTGTTGGGTGGCTGATTGGTAAATGTCATTCTCTAACCCTAAGATAAAACCAATTAAAATCCATGGTACATGTTACTTCTCTAACCCTAAAACAATACCAAGGTGAAAATTTGAAAAACATGTATCTCTTTGTTCACAAATATCACAACGGAAAACTGTATCACAAACATCATCGACAAAGATAAAATTAAAAATACAGGAAAACACAGATAACAAAAGTACCGACAAACAACTGTCAACCGCAATATTTCTGACTTGGAAAAGACATTTCAAATGTTATGGTGAGTAAAACCGATTAAATGGCGCGCCAATACCACCATTCCTATTGCGGTAGTGTCCGGTTGCAAGTCAACATCAACTGAATCGTATCCGGCGTTTGAAAACATCAATGAAATCCAGAAATCCTAGTATATTTGAAGGTCCCCTCGTTAGAAAAACGAGGGACAACCTCCACGAAAATTATAGCATTGTCCCTGCAGACAAAGCTTCTAACAACATACTGTTCGTGTGTAAGAAACACTATCTTGACTGTCTGGTTGAGGAGATGGGAATTGATAGTTCACCAGGAAAACCAACTTATACTCCCACTACACTATCAAGGGAGGAGATTATTGAAAATCACAACTCAGATTTAGCATCCTTTGGCATCAAAGCGGGTGATGAAAACAATCAGCTCCCCTACATCTACTGGGTCCCTAAACTTCACAAGAACCCATACAAATAGAGATTCATTGATGCACCACTAAGCCACTTTCTAAGCTCCTTACTACTTTATTGACCGCAGTCAGAGATGGCCTGAAAAGTTACTGCGATAAAGTCTACTCCACGAGCGGCGTCAATAAGATGTGGATTCTAAAAAATTCTAAAGATCTTATTGAACAGCTATCCTCTAGCAGTCTTACCCATTGCCACAGCATGCAAACTTTTGATTTTTCTACTCTTTATACTACCCTGCCACACAATAAATTGAAAACAATAATTTCTGATTTGATACATCAACTGAATGTTTCTGCACTAAAAACGGAGAACGCAGATACACTTACTTAGTAGTGGGGAAAGACAAAACATATTTTGTAAAGAACCACACTGAGTCAAACAAGAAGTACACGGAGAATGACGTAATCAAGATGTTGGAATTTTTAATAGATATTTTTGTAGAATTTGGAGGTCGCGTTTTTCAACAGACAATCGGGATTCCCATGGGAACTAACTGCGCGCCGCTTATAGCTGATCTCTTTCTTTTCTCGTTTATGGCCAAGTTTTTACAAGGGCTAACACAAAAAAAAACAAAAACATTTAGCCCAGTTCTTAAATTTCAGCTTCCGCTACATAGACGATGTACTTTCTCTTAATAATCCAAAATTCAAGGAATATTTACACCAGATCCATCCCAATGAGCTTGAAATTAAAGAGACTACTGACACATCTACTTCAGCTTCGTACTTAGATCTGTTTATATACATTGATGAAGATGGACGTTTGAAATCCAAGCTATATGACAAACGTGGTGATTTTAACTTCCCAATTGTGAATTTTGCCTTTCTGAGCAGCAATATACCTACCTCTCCAGCCTATGGAGTGTACATTTCACAGTTGATTCGTTACTGTCGCGCATGTAGTTTATACAGTGACTTTTTGAATAGAGCAAAAAACACAGTCCCAAAAGTTGCTTAGTCAGGGATTTGTTCAGCCTTTGTTGCTTTCATCCCTTCAGAAATTTTATGGCCGTCACCATGATATCATTGACAGATATGACGTGTCTGTGTCCCAAATGAAAACGGACATTTTCAGCTAGATTTCACGTCTTCACGGATTTGACAAAACCGGTTTTGACTCAACCCTGGATTGACTCACTGATAGTGTGACGGGTGCCGCTAGCGGAGTAGGATATGCTTACCCTTCCGGAGCATCTGATGTCACTCCCGGTTTTCATTGGAGTTCAAACTATGAGTGCCTTAGTTTTTGGTGTCGTCTTTTTATTTCCGTGCATTGTACCTGTCTCACGTCCTTGTTTTGTCTTTGTTTTTGTCTGTTGCCGTTTTTGCCATGTCTTTGGATTTCGATTTGTGTGGTCTTTGCTTCCCTTGTTCCTTCGGTATTCTACTGCCGTTGTCTCTGCTATTGAAAGGTCGTAGACAGTTAAAAGAAATTATCACTCCAGTCATAATCGAAAGAGAGAATCTTGAATCAGAGTTCGGACCGAAACTTCAAATGTTCTATAAGGGACTGATATCTATTGCAAACTTTATTTGATGATCGTATGAGACGGAATTTTGTGAAGCCTTCATAAATAAGGCGGCCAAGGAGATAACTATTTCTACGGAGAAAGTTTGTATAACTTGTACTAGCTCTCGCGTAAGGAATCAACTGTGAAACATACTCTCCGTAAGCAGGAAAAGCTGGAATATTACTGAATATTACTTAGATAATTTTGAAATTAAAATCGTCCCTTTTGTCGTACATTTGTAATAAGTACTGAGATAACCATTTTCTTCAAATTCGAGATGTAAGTCCAAACAAAAGATGTAAATATAATGGTTTATCATATAGATAGCGGTGAATTATCGAGATTTCTCAGTTAAATAAATGTCATATTGTCACCGGTGAAAATAAAGGATTTCTAGTCACCGGATGACGTCTTAATGAAGCGACGTCACAATATCCGTTCAATGTCGTCGTCATGAAAACGACTGGCGTATTGAAATGAAAAAAATATTCCGCATCTAAAATCTAGGTTTTTGAGTAGGAAATCTATATAATAATAGCACAACTTATCGACAATCAAGAATATCAATAAAAATGTCACTAGTGTCGATCAACGCAGTGGATTAAACTCATCGCGGAACAAAGTTCCGCGACTTGTTTAATCCTTCTGCGTTGTTCGGCACTCGTAACATTTTAGTGATATTCACGGCGGTCAATTAGTTATACTATAATTCTGACGTTTCATTTATCTCTGGTTCTGGAGGTTATATCGATGGGATCCATTTTGCAAAAGATGTGTTATTAATAGAAAGAACATCGAGATTGAAGGATCTAGCACCCTTTAAGGATCGTCACTCCTCAGGTTTTGAAACTGTCTCTGACTTTCGGAATTCTCTTGTTTTATACATTATAATGCATTAGAAAATTTTGCTCAATGACCCCCAATTTTCTTTTCAAAATATGATAGTGTACATCTTCAACAGACTTCTGATAAAATTGGATGAAATTTTTGATATGCATTCATCGAATTTCAAAGGCCGATTACCTTAATGCAAAGTGAATGAAAAGTCTAGAGAAGTTCGGTTTCCCGCCAAAATTTCAGGCGTTTAAATCTCAAAAACGCCCACACTGACCTATCAATATTCTTGGCTTAAAATGATGTATGCTCCATATTCTAATAAATAAAATTAATAATTTTAAATCCTTGATATAATGAACTTGAGGAGTGACCATCCTTAATTTATTATCTTTTACGATTCTCTGAAGAAATTCAGTCTTGTAAGAATAGAAAAACAAGTTTGCGAGTAGAGTAGCAGAATTGGTGTCCATTGGTATGCCAACTTTCTGTTGATAAACAGCACCTCCAAACGTGACAAATATGTTATCAACAAGAAAATCGAGCGTACTGGACACCTGTTTTTCATCGTAGCATACTTCTCCTTTTAAATTGGTTTTTGAAAAAAAAATATGCATTTATAACCTAAAGCAACAAATTATAACAATTATTCAATTTCAAGTAACAATTGTCTCCGCAATTTTCTGTAGGTAAATTTAATTCGATTATCCACCAATCGTATGCGTCCTGACTCTTAATTCTAAATAAATTTCACCTTGGTTAAAAAACGTGATGAGTGACATTAATTGCGAAATATTGTACATTAGAAATACACGAAAAGGGTAGAGATATCAAAAAGGAAGTGTTAAAAAAAAAACAAACAAACAAACAACAAACAAATCTGAGAGACGGTGATCCCTGCGCAGTGACCTTTGTGAACCCTGTTGAGAAAGCATGTTCGTGTTTCGTTTGAAATTAATAAGTGATCATTTAATGCTGCGTTTCCTGATTAACATATTCTTGTTGGTGTGTTTTTCCAGACCTTCTTAAAATAACCAATTTTAAACAGACTGCGATTGCGCACAGGATATAATAAAATTAAAAAAGGCATAAATTTATCTTTTATTTATTTATTTTATTATTATTATTATTTTTTTTTTTTGTTGAAAATTTGCAAAATTAATCATAAAGTCTTGCAGTTAAATTTTCAAGATTTTTTTTCGAAACATTCATTTAAGGGGAAAATAAATATTATTAATATTATTTTTTTTCATTGCTGTAAACAAAATAACCATCACGATTTATTATATAGCATTAGGGCGTTTGAATCAAACATATCTATTCTGATTATCATAAATATATTCACAAACAAAGAACAGAAATTGGTTCAGATAATAAAAGCTCATATCTGTTCCATTTGAAAATGAGAGACTATTGGGTGCTATTTTAAACATGCCGTTCGCATTTATAAATATCAAAATGTCAAGAAACGCTGGCATAGGTGTGTTAATTTCGTACAGTAAAACCAGTCTGTTCATTTACCTTCTACTGCAAAGGTTGTCTTTGTCTAATTTAACACTTTTAGTGAAGCAACTGAAGTCAAATTCTAAGATTTTAATCAACCCACCAATCAGACTACATTATACATCATTTGAAAGGTAATTTTGTTCTCTATCCATTTCTACCGTTCGATAATTCGGAAGTGGTCACGATTTTTTTAAATGAAGGTCAAAGGTCAAACAACTGAAATTCTGGTCAGCTCATTTCAGTCACATTTCAATCAATAATTTCAACATGAAGTTAAAAAAATTGAGTTATTTGATTATTAATGTGTACAATGATATATTTATGAACCATTGATAACAATTTAAAACACCTTTTTACACAAAGCGATCCACAGGGTACGAATTTATGAACGAGGTCCAAAAACACGACTTGCACTCTATATAGGCAGTTTGTGAAATGACCTTGACTTTTTGAACTTTGAGATTAACATAAATTTCAACGACACACTATATAGATGTTTAAGTCAAATGAAACCGATATTTAATTGGTCATTCTTCTGACAACTTAACTCATTTTTGACCATAAAATTGACTAATAAGCTCAGAATTACGAACTGGCAAACATATAGGTAATTTCTTGCTAATTAGACGAAATAAATTATGGCGTCGCTAGACTACAAACCACAAAAAGGTCACAGACAATATGGCAGGAAGTTTTTTAGTTTTAAAAATGCATTTAAAAACAATAATTTTCTTGTTTTTTCTTATAATAATGATTTTTTTTATTTATTTCCTATTTGAGAAAAAGTAAAATGTACACATTCCAACGCATTTGACATATCAACCTTCTCTTAATAGGTCATCATTACTACTCTGTGTATACGAGTTTTCCATATCATTCCGATCATTCCACTTCATGGCCATTGTCATTAACAAAAGGTTTTTCACAAAGTTCGGTACCTTGGTAAGGTCAAAATTCTGTCGAACTCAAGTTCTGCTTATCACACATGCATGACGTGCTATTTAAGTTTCTACCTTTACATTTGCAGATAATCAGAAGTCATTTTCCTGGTGAACAATACTGATTCAGGACCTTTTCGCCACCCGTAGATATACGTTGAGCGAATAGATGTTTTGGCAATGTGGCTAGACATCAATATTTATTTCTGAATAAACATCCTAAGCACATACTGAATAAAGGCTGACTCGCTAGACGGGAGTGAAAACAAACTCAACTCCTTGTAGGTAGCAAGCTTAGCTCTTAACTTGTAAAATCTGTGTGAAAAGAAGCAAACCTGGATGTCTAGCCACATTGCCAAACGACTTTTCAGCTAACCGTATATCTATTGGTGTCGGAGAGGAGCTGATGGTCCTGAACCAGTATTGTTCACCAGGGAAATGTTGATTGGTTTTCTGCAAGATTAAATCTGCACATGTAAAGATAGAAACTTTGGTAGCAAACAACGGCATTCGAATACTGAAGGAACAAAGATTGTGGTTATTACAAAAATCAAAGTCCAGATGTATGTATAACACAAGCAGGGGCACGAAATGTCTACAAATCACAGCATTCAGAGCTAAGGCACTTATAATAAAGTGTGAATTCCGATAAAAACCGAAAAGGAAATCAGATGCTCCGAAAGGGTAGGCATGTCTTCTCTCACTAGCGACACCGGTAACATGATTAATAGGCATTTACTGTGTACTGTCAGATTAGTACATGTCATTTTCAAGCCCTTATACGAAACCAGTTAAAATCCATGGCATGTGTTACTTCTCTATAAACCCTCAAACAGTACCAAAGTAAAAATTTGAAAAGCTTTTGAAAATTACTATAGTTTTCAAGTATTAACAAGGACAAATCTCTGGCCCAAAATACACTTACGGAGACAAATCTAAACATGCAATAGTATGATATACAAGACAACACCTTAAACAAAAGCACAGACACCGTGAAGTCCCATAAAAACAAAGTGTGACATCGGTTGTTCCGGAACGATAAGCATGTCCTGCTTGCCAGCGACACCCATCACGCTATCAGTGAGTCAATCCAGGGTCAAGTCAAATCCGTAAATTTCTAGCTAAAAATGTCCGTTTTCATCTTAGTGGAGCAACAAAATTCAAAAAGGCGTCTAGTTTAGGATTTTAATCAACCCACCTAACATCAGGATATATTATACATCATTCGAAAGGCAATTTTGTTCTCTATCCGTTTTCACCGTTCGTCAAATGTGGAAGTGGTCACGATTTTTTCAAATGAAGGTCAAAAGTCAAACTTTGAAAATTCTTGTAAACTCATTTCAGTCACTTTTCAGTAATTAATTTCAACGTGAAGTTGAAAAATTAACTTTTAATGGCTATACATGTCTACAATACACAAATGTAACATATATATAAACCATTGATAACAAGTTTGATCACATTTCTACATATAACGATTCTAAAGGGGGTGAATTTATGAGCGGGGTCCAAAAACATGACATAAACAGTTTGTGAAATGACCTTGACCTTTTGACCTTTGAGATTTACATAGAAATTAACGATATACTTTATAGATGTTTTTAGTCAAATGATACCAAGAGTTTATTGGCCATACATCTGACAATTACGCCCATAATTGACCCATAGATTGGTTTAAAATCTCAGAATGGCCTACTGTCTTACCTTAAAGTAGTCTCTTGTTAGTTAAGTGGGATAAATTGTATCATAGATAGAGTACCAACCACAACAAGGTCACAGCAAATACCACAGGAAGATTTTTAGTTTAAAAAGTAGGTATATTTATTTTATTTTGGGGTGATTTTTAGTACTTTTGTACTTTTATAAAATTTGTGTTTTTTCATATTTTTCTTTTATTTTTGTTCATATAAACATAAGAAATAAATTACACATTTATGGAAAAGTATTTTCAAAACTTTATGAATTTCTTTAATGTTTTTATTTATTTTTTGGGGAGGGGTGTTTTCCTTTTGTTTTCATTGCAGAAGAAGTAAAATGTACATGTTCAAACGCATTGAACAAATCAGGTGGCAGCGAAGATACACTTCACAGACCGTCACTACTATTTATTATGTAGTATTTGAGTTTTTCATATCATTACAATTCATCTTCATCGTTATTCATATTGACATAAGATTTTGATCTTGATTTTTACAATATTACTACCTTGACAAGGACAAAGTTCTGTGCAACTGTAGTTCTGCTCACGACACGGGCATGTTTTGCTAGATAGACGATGTACTGTCTCTTAAAAATCCAAGATTTAAGGAATACTTACACCAGATCTGTCCAAATGAACTAAAAAGGGACTACTGATACACCTACTTTAGCTTCGTACGTAGGTAGATCTTTAGTTGCACATTGATAAAGATGTACGTTTGATATCTAAGCTATATGACAAACGTGGTGATTGTTACTTCCCAATTGTGACCTTTCCTTTTCTGAGCAGCAGTATACCTACATCTCAATTATATGGAATGTACTTTTCACAACTGATTCGTTACTGTCGAACATGAAGTTTGCTTTCCATATTATTCGATTCAAATCTGATGATAAGTGGTAACACATTGACACACATGTACAGCATAACGAAATTCACTGTTTTTCTGCAACTTTTGGTTTTTTTTTGTATTTTGAAACCACTGGGTCGATGCAACTAACGGTGGACTAGAGGTCCACAATTGTATTCATCAGCCCAATAGTCAGACTCGTCTGACATAAAAGTTTACTACATTGAGTTTTATATATTTACTGTCTTTTATCAAAATTCTAACCCCTTAAAATATTGAGGCTTTATTCCGTGTATTACACCCGGTGGTTGTCCTTGGTAATGGAATTGGTCCACTATATCTAGATTTTCGGTAAGGAGTACTTGTAATGAGTACTTCTATCTACGTTTTGGATAATGGCTATTCAAATGATGCTGATGAGATGGTACTCCTTCAAACACTTGTCCAAAATAGTGAAATTCATTTTTTTCCTATAGTATTTAGTAGACCTATTCCATTACCAAGGACAACCACCGAGTGCAATACACTCATGTATTTTATCATGGGAAAAAGAGAAACAAAAATACAATCAATTCCAAAATAATTCATCTGCCACAGAAACTACCATAACACTTACAATAGTACTTACATCTATGTTCTACTTGATAAATAATATAGGATCCCATTTGTCATGCTTTGTGATCATAGGTAAGGTTGCGTCGAGATAGGTATTTCTCGTCGAGTTACGTACTTTTATGGAATATCTCTATCAGCAGCATTTGAATCGAATAATATGGAAAGCAAACTTCATGTTCGACAGTAATGAATCAGTTGTGAAAAATACATTCCATATACTTGAGATGTAGGTATATTGCCGCTTAGAAAAAGAAAGGTCACAAATGGGAAGTTATAATCACCACGTTTGTCATATAGCTTAGATTTCAAACGTACATCTTTATCAATGTGCAACTAAAGATCTACCTAGGTACGAAGCTAAAGTAGGTGTATCAGTAGTCCCTTTTTAGTTCATTTGGACAGATCTAATGTAAATATTCCTTAAATCTTGGATTTTTAAGAGACAGTACATCGTCTATCTAGCAAAACATGCCCGTGTCGTGAGCAGAACTTCAGTTACACAGAACTTTGTCCTTGTCAAGGTACTAAAATTGTAAAAATCAAGGCCAAAATCTTATGTCAACATGAATGACGATGAAGATAAATTGTAATGATATGAAAAACTCGTATAGTACATAATAAATAGTAGTGACGTTCTGTAAAGTGTATCTTCGCTGCCACCTGATTTGTTCAATGCGTTTGAACATGTACATTTTACTTCTTCTGCAATGAAAACAAAATGGAAACACCCCCCGCCCCCCCACCCCCCCAAAAAAATTAAATAAAAACATTAAAGAAATTTATAAAGTTTTAAAAATACGGTTCCATAGATGTGTAATTTATTTCTTATGTTTATATAAAAACAAAAAGTAAAAGAAAAATATGAAAAAAACTCATGAAAATTTTATAAAAGTACAAAAAGTACTAAAAATCACCCCAAAATAAAATAAATATACCTTCTTTTTTAAACTAAAAATCTTCCTGCGGTATTTGCTGTGACCTTGTCATGGTTGGTACTCTTCCTATGATGTAATAATAACTTAATACCGAAGTTACTGTGAATTTATTTTCTGCATATGCGCATTTCGACAACTTTTGTCTCTTCAGTGCAGATAAAATCTAAAATTTTGGTAAACCATTAATTCAAAGATGTTCAAAAACTGATTGAGAATAAATAACCAATATGATCTAAATGTAAAGCCAAAATCAGCGAAGTACTGACTACTGGGCTGTGGTGAATACCCTCGGGGACTAACAGTCCACCAGCAGAGGTGGTGCTAATCTAACAAGAGACTACTTTAAGGTAAGACAGGAGGCCATTCTGAGATTTTAAGCCAATTTAAGGGTCAATTATGGCCATAATTGTCATAAACTCTTGGTATCATTTGACTAAAAAAATCTAAAAAGTATATCGTTAATTTTTATGTAAATCTCAAAGGTCGAAAGGTCAAGGTCATTTCACAAACTGTTTATGAAGAGAGCAAGTCATGTTTTTGGACCCCGCTCATAAATTCACCCCCTTAGAATCGCTTTATGTAAAATTGTGATCAAACTTGTTATCAATGGTTTATACATATGTTATTGTAGACATGTATAACCATTTAAGTTAATTTTTCAAATTCACGTTGAAATTAATTACTGAAAAGTGACTGAAATGAGTTTACAAGAATTTTCAAAGTTTGACCTTTGACCTTCATTTGAAAAAAATCATGACCACTTCCACATTTGACGAACGGTGAAAACGGATAAGAAACCAAATTGCCTTTCAAATGATGTATAATATATGCTGATGTTAGGTGGGTTGATTAAAATCCTAAACAAGACGCCTTTTTGAATTTAGTTACTCCACTATTTGGACACATGTTTTTTTTTTTCTATTGTGCTTACTTATATTCATCTGTTTGAACGCTTACTAACTCTACAGATCTAACCGAGAGCTGGTCATCAAAGATAAAAAAAAATCACAAACTTTCTTCAGTTTCAATCTCTGTTCCTTTCGTCCCTTCAGAAACTCTGTAAAAATGAAATATTTTAAAAAATGAAATTTCCTTTTAATGGCGTATAATTTATAAAGGGTAATCGAACTCATATCAACGGTATAAGTAGTTGAATATAGAATAGGCTTACCACACAGCAATTTCTTTCGATAAAACCGGCCGTCAAAATAGCAAGGTGTTAGATAAAATGTTCAATGATGAACCACTACCATAAAAGTGAACTCGGTGATCATAAAAAACAATTATATCAATAAAACAGAAATTTCTTTGACACATCATAAAAATTGTAGGGAACAGTTTGAACCAACGATAATTCAAAGTGAAAATAAAAATTATTTTTACGTTCAATCTAATGCAAATTTATAACGTTCACCGATACGGACATTGATTTACGGACCTCTCACTTTAATTGACGTCATGACGGGCTCCGTATAGGAAGCAGGACATGTTTCCGTAGCACCTGACGTCAATCTCGTTATTAGAGGTCAAGATGCCAGTGCGTTAGTTTTGAAGACTATTTTTGTTATGTTCGTATATCAAATACATTAATGGTGTCCTTGGTCTTGGTGTTCCGTCCTCTGGTGTTCTCTGTTTTTACATGTCTGTGGACTTTTATTTACACTTTCTTTTTCTTATTTTATTTTAATTTTACTGCTGTTGTTTAAAATAAAATACTTAATAATCTTCACTACAACTTTTCTAGACAATCTTTTTTGTTATTTGCTCTCTATCAGATTTTACAATTTGGTTTTTATGTTTTGACTGATGTTGAGACATACGTTGTCGAAATTGCCATCTGCAGAAACAAAATTTACAGTAACCTCTGTATATTGTTATCCTTTACGTACCGGACTACGAAAACGGAAATTCCGATACTTTTTAACACAAGAAATAGAAAATTAAACAAAACTAATTCTTACCTTTTTGGAAGAATTTTATATGAATTTACTCATACGAACAATAATAAAAGAATCCGATTATGAATTATTTAGAAAATATCATGGCTTACACAAAATGTAATCTCTTTCAATACGTTTGCTAAGTTTTAACAGCCATAATTGCAGAAAAAATCCAAGTTTTGTAAATACAGTAAGCGAAAGAAGTTATTCGCCACCCTGATATTTTCCCTATATATTTCATGTAAAATGACATTAGTTCACAAAATAAATGCAAGGCCATTTCTTAACCGATTTTGATAAAACTTTCACCAATAAATAGAGAATTATGTATAGATTAGTTGTTATTTTAGGCATTCTTTTTAATTTTTCGTTTTATAGAATCTACAATTTAAAGTTGAAATAAAATTTCGACGTCATAATTTTTTTAATTGAATTAAGCATTGCAGTGAAACTTTCTAAAATAAAGTAAGTGAGAGACGAACCGTCAGTCTAAAACGAATAATCCAAGGACAATGGCAACAACGGAAAAACAAAGAAACAAAGACATAACATGAGTACGGTACAGAAGAACATGAAGACTCACACACATACAAAGATGAACAGCATGGACCCAATAAAAAAAAACATGGGTGAGATCAGGTGCACCGGTAGAGTAAGCATCTCCTGCTTCTTATAAGACACCTGCCGTGTTGAACATGTCAACTCCGGTAGTAAAGTTAAATTCCGGTAGAGCAAAAACAAACTTTAGCTGTAAAGAGAAAGATCTGTTGTCATCTGGGAAACAGATATACAATAACGGTCCCCAAGATCGCGATGTCGACCGTAAATCTTATGTAGTGATAACTATTGGAAAGTTGAAGTCATCGCGTTTGCCATACAATCTAGTTTGTAGTGTACCTCTGTTGCTGTTGTCGATTTCAGGATGAAGGTCAAGGAACGATGCCGATGTGGAGGTATCTGTAGTATCCTTAATTTCGAGCTCTTTTGGATTCATCGATACACCAGTTATCTAGAATTTAGTAATATTTTAATTACCTTTTTGAATCTTGGATATATTTATGTCGGGGATGGGAATGAAAATATTTTCCATAAAAATACCGACCCTTTTATGGCCTCAATTTTCATTGAGAAGAGCAAGTGAATCCCTTTTTTTTATTCATTGATTTTAGTACTAACAAATTGTCGGTAGGCCCTTCGGGATACAAATTCAGCTGCGTTTATTTTTAGAATTGTGCTTAACTTGGGAACCCCCTAGGAAATAACATTATGAGTAATAGACCTTTTCACGATAACTGTCGGCTAGTCAGTGAGCATGTGTAACGTAAATATCCGGAAGGTATGGCTTAGGGTAGAACAAAAGAATTTGTCGTCCGGACGTTTTTACTGAGTGTGCTAATGGACTACCTGCAGTTATCGTGAAAAGGTCTATTGCGCTTAAATGAAACCTGATAAGCTTCATGGTTATACATATTATAATAGCAAAATCAGCATCACTGAAAATTAAAAAAAATATTTAATTGCCATTATATCGAATCAAAATAGTTTTCTGTCTAGACCAATTATACCTTTGTGCCTCTCTGTCAGAAATTAGTTCTGATCACAAGCATTTAATCCAAAAGATGAAATTCCTGGTGAAAACCTTATTTTTGTCGGTATGACTCTCCATTCCTAAGACTAAGACCATTTCTTTAGTTCATTGCCCATTAAAGTGTGGTTAGATTCCTAAACAACAACAGCAATGAACATTTAAGTAAGCTTAGAATAAGATATATCATATCCATTCTTACAGTAAAAAAACACAAAAGGAAACTTTTAAAACTATATGCAGCAATGAAGAGTTAACACAATGGAAACAAAATAGAAAAGAACGAAACATATAAGAAAAACTGAATACAAACCCAATAACAAATATATGTAATAACAGCATGGACCCCAAGAAATATACATACCTTTGCTTGAAAAAACATCAAGATTACAAATACTTATAATCACATTTCCGTCATAGAAAACTGGTGTTCCAAAGGACTTTACTCTTGATCAATGTTTATGTAGTAAATTCAGGATGTTCGCTGGTCATGTTTGTGTATTTCTGTCAGATTTTCGGACTTCTCTGGCTTGATCTATCTAAGGTTTAATAATTTTTTCCCATAATTACATTTTTTAACACATATTGCAGTATTCTGACAAAATTCTATCACATTTGCAGTATTTTGTCACATTCATTATATTGGCTAACCATTGCTCATGTTAACCCTATGAAAAATGCAGAGGAGTTCACTTTCCCGCAATTTTTTGAAACTCTTGTATCACAAAAATGACAGGGGTAACATATCAATTTTTTTTTCTCTAAGGGGGTAGACCTGGGGTAGGAGGAGATAACTCTGTTCGTCACCTTTTTATTACTTACACAAGCAAATAGAATCATTACCATCGGTATTATCAAAATTTTTAAACTGTAAAACCTTTTCCATACAGCAAATGAATTTCAATTTTGTCAAGTAAACAAATACCCAACATCCAGTTATTCAGAATGAGTGAATTTTAATCTACATTTTTGCAATGCTGTCCAAAGATAATGAAAATATGTAAAAGTCAGATTTCTTCCAATGGAGGTAATTTATAGCACAGATTCAGCAATTTTATTGATTTTTAATCACTTTATTCTAAATTAAGAAAAATTGGGACGGTAGAATTTTCTAAAATTTTAATATATCTAACATATACTAGTCTTCTCCTATTCTCAGTTTTTGGTGAAAATTAAAAGACATAATTTTTTACAAGAAGTGTTTAATAGTGATCAAAATAGAGTAAAAATTTCAGCCTATACTGTTCAGAACACCCATATATTTCAGTTTAAACTTGTTAAATTTACTATCATTATTCATTCTTACTTTCAAACATGCCTAAAATACAGAACTTTGCATTTGAAATAATTTTAAATCAAATGCAAATTTAATTAGAACCAATTTTATACACCACAATCAAGTCCTGAACGGACTAAATAATATGAGGAAAAAGAGTATCTTTGATGACCACTAGACATAAGACGGGACGGTAAAAATTATTGAAAATTGCTGAAAGTCGACATGAAAATATGTAGTATTAATGCTGACAATATTGAGAAAATTAAACGAGTGGAAAATTCTAGCTTTCCCCAGGTCTACCCCCTTTAATTACTTTTAGAACCGATTCAATAAATCTGTCCCCACCGTCATTTTTGACGTCTATATCTTTTGTCACCTTCTGTATCAAAGAAAACACAATTGTCATCAAATGTTGAAGGCCACAGACAAAATGTTGTATATATTCATACACAATGTTGCATTTTGTAATCATTTTATAAAGGAACTGTCAATTATTGATACAGAAGGGAACAATGAATCAGTCTCAACATCACTACATTTGATTGGTCAAGAAGGTCAGGTAGGGACACATTTATTGAATCGACCCTACTTCAATTTTCTGACTCACAAACAATTTACTTGAAATTCTTATTATTTTAAAATTGACCAGCAAACATCCTTAAATTAATGTACATTTAATATTAAACGTGCATCGGTAAAATTTAAACTAAGTAGTATGGTAGCATTTTGAAATCAAACAAGCTTCTACTCAATAAGGAGAAACATTTGTGGATTATCTCCCTCTACCAAGTAAGCTGTATATGATCAAAGGGGAGATTATTTTAAAAAAAATATCAATAAATCCCTTACAATTGGACTTATCTTTTCTAAGACCATATTTAACTAAATTGGTACAAGGAGAAAATCCAAAAATGTTTCTAATTAATTACGACTCCTTGGACAAGGACTGAGTAAAGCGTTGATCGCTGGATAATGAATTGGACACATAGTCACATTGTTTTTGTAGTCTCTTCCACGAAATTGTGGGTACCTTATGTTATCATTTGATATTTAACAGGAAGCAATGGAGTTATTTCCCGTGAAGGTATATAGTATGTTGGCGTTATTAAATACAGTTGTATTTCGAGGCGACATATCTATACCTGGTTATTTCAAATGGACATCGCCTACTATTGCAAGTAACAACCTTTTCTGTCCAGTCTGTTGTAACGAAAAAATAACTTGTTACAATCTGAACGAGTTTTCCACAGATACATTGTCGGCATGTTGTGCTTTTATGACTCGAGCGTTTTGGGAATTTAAGCAGTACAAACACTTAAAACAATATCTAAATATAGTATCAACTGCGTCTAAAACAGTTCCATTATTGAAAACTGAAATAAATACTAACATATCATACCTTGCTTTTGCGTCGTACCAAGGAAACTTTTCAAGTTTTCCAGAAAATGTGTGTGAGTTTACAAAACTAGTTGAAATCATTTTAGTTAGAAACAAAATAGCAAACATGACAGCACTAAATTGTCTTCATCTTCTGGACGTGTTAAATTTATCTTTTAATCGAGTTAACCGAGTCAGATCCTTTGATCTGAAAGGCCTTTCTTATTTAAGAAAGTTAGATTTATCTAACAACGAAATCAGTCACATAGAACCTGGAAGTTTTAGTCATAGACCTGGTAGTTTAATGCACATTTATCTACAGTATAATAACCTAGTGAGCCTCGACGTTTCTAATATTTTCCTTCCATTCTGGTTTGGTGAACTTGTCTATTTTCACAATAAAATATCTCAAATAACAAACGGTCTTAACTGGAAAGGATTTAGAGATGGCGAAAAAATGGGCGGTGGTACTATCTACTTGCGAAATAACAAAATATCAAAATTTCCGTCTCTGTCTGAACTACGGTCAAAAAAAGCATATATTTGGTATCAATTAGCTTTTCACTACCTATTAGCTATTGAAAATAATACATGGTTATGTGATTGCAACGCAGAGTTGTACATGCGGTATTTAGGAAGAGCTTGGATCCATTTTCAGGGGGTAAAGAACGCCAGAATTACATGTGCTAACCCTGTCCATTTAAAGGGACTGACTCTAGAAGATTTTAGCTACAACACGTATTTGCTCGATCGTCTTGTCTGTAATTATATCACTTTGAAAGACAAATGTCCTCCACAATGTGTTTGCTTTAAACAGCCTTCTCGGAACAGAACCATTAAGTAACAGAACAGCCATGCCAAAGATTCTCCCTAATTATAACAATCTTGACATAGATTTGAGCAATAATCAAATTAGCAAACTTGTGTTCTATAACTACCTCCAACGAACCATCAGATTAGACCTTTCGAACAATAATATTCATGTTATCGATCCTAAAATATACAAATTAAAGAGACTTGCGGAAGTTGATCTAAGCAAGAACGAAGTGACAATTATTAAAAGGTCTGTGATGTCAAGGAACCCTTGTGATTGGCGATTTGGACAAATGATTTTGAGATGCAATTGTGAGATTTTATGGATTAAACTTTGGCTGCATCAACAAGATATACATAAGTGTACAGGAAACAAAGTTCTCTGTCTTATGGGAAGCGATAAAAGGGATATTATGAAATTAACAAAGGAGAATATCTGTCCACAAGAGACTGACATTTAATGGGGACAATACTCATTATTATAGGCATCGCCGCTATACTTTATATCAATTTCCGCCATGAAATACACCTCTTTATACGAGAAAACATGAGATATACAAGAAATAATTGCACTGATTCTCCAAGCAGAATTCGATGTTTATTTATCATTCAACGTTGAAAACGATGATGTGAGAAGATGGGCTGTGCAAAATCTCCGTGCATACTTTGAGGACAAGGGGTTCACTTTTTGTATTCCATTCCGAGATTTTGACC
>MJUU01017351.1:23272-34330 GCA_002080025.1 Modiolus philippinarum | reverse complement strand
GGTCCCATCCAAAAAATGTATCTGGTAGGTCCGTACCTCATCCAAGATGGCCACCATCTGGAACATAGTTTTTACATTGGCCCTATTGATTTTAAGGGGAACCTCTGTCCAAATTTTTGAATTTTTATTTGAAAAGTGGTCTGCATGTTTTATATTCAGCACTATGTATTACTTTAATTATAAGGGGAACCCCTGCCCAATTTTTTTTGAATGGTGTTCTGTTATGGGTTGTAATGGATGGTGGATCTTTCGGTTGCCATGGAAACCAAACAAGAATACTGTAATTTTAGAAAAAAAAGTATTCTGCTAAAATTTATTTTTCGTTTTTCCTAATGGAAATGCCTTTTATCTATGTCAGCCATGGTCCAGGTGAGCGATACAGGCTCTTGAGAGCCTCTTGTTAAAGCAAACAGTACAAATTTTCAAATAGGAACAGTTACTGAGTGCTCATTGAAATACCGATTGTCTGATCAAATACTTTACATACATATGTTCGATTCATTAGGTAAAGCTTTTTAATGATGTTATCAATAGCATAGCATATCTGTAAATCAAGTAAGACACAAATAAAGACAATCATCGCGTAACTGGACAAGAACAGGCATTTATTCATTTAAATAACAAAATACCGACGTAACTTTCTTTTTCAAACTAATTTTGAAAAACATAATGAGAATTTTACGGAAAGATTCTATCTCCTGATTCCTCCCCCGCAAACTAGACAATTTTCAGCACATTAAGATACCAAGTGATAATATAAAGCTCATGCTGAAGGCAAGGTACGCTTTCAATGTGAAGAAGAACTGCACTTACCATATGCAACATTTCTGCAACATAAATGACTTAGATTGATTGAATAATAAGTGAAGTCATCATTCATTTACGTAATACAACTTACAAGCAAATCACGCGTAAAATCGAACTCTCTAACACGTGGTTACTGTCTAAAAAGACATTCATTATGTTAATACATAATTTGACACATTTTTAATCACGATGCAGTAAAATTCGTGCAATTTAACAAGTTTTATGAAAATTATTTATGTTTTAGATAATGTTAAACAACTTGGCCATCGACACACGAGTTGTTAACCTGGCTTCCTCCACGTTTGATCTGGAGTGATGGCGGAATTGACATGTTACGTTTCCGGCAAAGGTGTAATAAAAACGAACTTCACCTTTGAATAGTCGCTAGAATCAGCCACCACTTAGTCGTATACTTGGGAGCACATTCAAAAGGTGAGATATGTATAATGTGAAAAATAATAAAAGTCATTTAAAGTTTAAGAAAGGACATGGAGTAAAGGTTGAGAGGAATTCTGATACATTCAAGATTTAAATATATTCCGTGGCTGCTTAATACTTTTTAAAGAAATTCATTCTATGAAGTATGCTGAAATACATGAACAAAACAAAAATACGTTCAAAAGTTTTTAACATGGTAGATATGTTGTTTCAGATTAAATGTTAGAAATATCCTGATTTTTCATTTTTTTACGATAATATTGTTGTGTGGGATAAATTAAATGGATGAATATTTCCTTTCAATGTTTGTTGAACAAATTGGAATTTTAAGATGATAAAAACAAAACACGATGTTCCCTTACCGTAAGCAGATAGCAAGTGTCTAAACCTTCTTGCATGTAATAAATTCCTTAATACATTTATTATGCAAATAATGATCTTTTTTCTTAATTTCAGGTGGACCAAAATGAATCCTGTTGTAGTTATTTTCGTGTGCATTTTTCTTTTCAATGGAATCAATTGTATGCGTAAGTAAACATTTTATTAATTTGATACCCCAAGTCCATTGGTTCACATTTACCATTCATATCATTAGGCCCTCGTATTCTATAAAGAAAATATACTATGCCAGACTTGCAATATTTTGGATGATAAATTACACTTTTTGTTATAATGTAAGAAAAGTTCTACTTTACGATCAGATCTTTGAAACAAAATTATATCCGAAGATGCTAAAAATTTTAACACTTACACTGAAAATGAAAAAAAAATTGCATTGCTCGTCAAGACTTATGCAAGTAGAAAAAATATGTCTCGGGATGATAACCAGGACAATATGGAAACGCCCATGCATTAATCTGTATTTATAAAACGGTCATTTTTTTAGTACTGAGGACAGGGGACACATAACTCTGTTAATTTTTTACTTGCTTCTTTAGTTTTATTTGTTAATGTCACAAACTTCTATGTTAGCTTATATGACAATAAATATTTGATTTTATTTGTAAAAATTTAGTATTTAAGATATTTCAATATGTATTGAATATGTGATAATATGCATCTGGTGGGTCACTTCTCAAAATTATGATTTAAATGTTTTAAAATTAATATCTTTATTTATTAGAACATCGATTAATTATCATTTTAAGCGAAAATATTTACAGGTCAATGTGATCGTTTCTGAGATATAAGGGCCCGAAATTTAGAAACAAACTTAAGTTCTCTAGACTTTTCTTTCACTTAGCAATAAGGCAATAAATCTTTCAACTACAATGAAGGAATATTAATACTTTCATCAAATTTTGTCAGATGTCTATTAAAGATGTATATGCAATCATATTTTGGAAAGAAAAGCCTTAACGAGACCGAGTGCAAAATTTTCTAATGGTTGATAAAATGAGAAAGTTCCGAAAGTCGGAGACATTTTCAAAAATTTGAAACATACGTCATTTTGCATGGATAAGATGTTGAACCTAAAATTATCCACGTCCATTAGATTTTTCATGTACAATTTCGCAAAGAGGTTTTGGGCTTATTGTAAACCTTCTTGCAAACGTATAAATAACATACATAGAAATATAATTTGTGGAATCATTTGTTTATATGTTCTACGTTTTCATTTTTGTTCTTCAAACACGAAATTAAATTTCAAGAAAGATTAAATTCTGGTGTTACTATATTCTCAAAAAAACTTTTAATTCACAATTGCAGTTACATAAAACCATAATAAATTATTTGTCGTGTACGCAAAAATTGTAAAAGTCAAATAGATTCAAGTTTGTAGACTTAGTCCAATACTTTTTGCGTCACAGATTACACTTTATACTATTTGGAACCTTGAAAGGTCTAAATTTTTGTAAATTTTGCTGAAAACAAACGAGTATCTCCCTTTTGCAAAGCTCTGTCCTTAGCTGATTTTGGCTTTACATTCAGATCATATTGGTTATTTGTTCTCTATCAGTTTTTTTAATATTTTTTAGTTTATGGTCTTCCAAACGTTTAGATTTTATCTGCACTGAAGAGACATAAGTTGTCAAAATGCGCTTATGCAGAAACTCAATTCACAATAAATTCGGTATTTAGTTATATGTTATACTAAAACAAAACTCTTTATTTTGAATATTTACCTAGTCGACTGGTTAGAGTAATATATTTATGGCACCAAGACTCAAAGTTAAATGGTACGTTAGGGGCATGCGCCCCCTAAAACCGGGGAAAATATTAAGGTACGATTGGGGTTTTGGCAAAAAACTTGTCTAAAAATTTTCTCCACTCGTAATGCCAGGCGAGTCTTCTTTTTGAATTGCGCCCTCTCTGAATTTAAATCCTGGATACGCCCTTGACATCAAAAATAAAATTTCATTCATTTTCAAACAAATTTCCACACATACTAAGTTAGAACGAGATCTGACTGCGGAGTTAGAGCCACGTTTTCCCATTGAGTTATAACAGGTGGCGGTACCATTAAATATTGCAATACATACCCTCATATTAAAAATAAAAATTAAAAACTTGAAGTAGTTGATTAAGAAATTTGGTAAGGTTTAAAAAATATTCATTGTGCTCAAAAACTAGGCTTGTCGGGCTTTTAAATAATACAAAATTTATTTACACGTGCGAGATGTGCAAAATATAAGTTGTAGAATTCGTTTCGCTTATGAATGTAAATATAACTTAAATATTTCGAATAGAACTGACAGGAAATTTTACGAGATTTGTTTTGTTTTTTATATAAAGAGACGATTTTTATTTAGAGATTCTGACTTTTAAACGAAAGTTTCTCAAATTAAACTAACCAAGCCGTTATTTACATTCGTTCATCACTCGCTAGAATGTGTAGGATATTTAACCAGTAAGGCCAAGACTAGTTATTTCTATGTTTGGCGTCAGCGCGCGCATTGAAAATGTGTGATTTTTATAACAAAACAAACAAAGAGTGCTTTTCGTTTTGACGATGAAAATGGTATTTTAATCGTCGCCTAAGAAGACCACAAATATAGAGTACTATAAGAATTTTTTTAAAAGGACTTACATAAACTGAAATTGGAATTAAGTTAGCAATGAAACGGAAAAAATATCTTCTCTGGATTCCATTGTATTATGAAAACTGTCTTTTTTACCACTTCAATAAGCAGCATCCCGGCACCAATCATTTTGTTTTTTATTTAATATTTTTGCGTCAGCTGGTCTTGCATTTTATCCATTCATTACAGCCCCAAAAGGCATGCCCATGCCTATGCCAATGCCTAAACCAATGCCTATGCCAATGCCTATGCCAATGCCTATGAAAATGGGCGGAGGAGGAATGCCAATGGGCGGTGGAGGAATGCCGATGCCAATGGGCGGTGGAGGAATGCCAATGCCAATGGGCGGAGGTGGAATGCCAATGCCTATGGGCGGTGGAGGGATGCCTATGGGTGGTGGTGCTGGTGGTAGCAAAATGATGGGCGGTATGATGATGATGGGTGGAATGATGCCTATGAAAATGATGCCAATGGGAGGAGGAATGATGCCAATGGGCGGTGGTGGAATGCCAATGGGTGGCGGAATGCCCATGCCTATGGGAGGTGGAATGCCAATGCCGATGGGTGGCGGAATGCCAATGATGGGTGGAGGCATGCCTATGATGGGTGGAGGAATACCAATGATGGGAGGTGGCATGCCAATGCCAATGATGGGCGGTGGAATGCCTATGATGATGGCAGGAGGAATGCCAATGCCAATGATGGGAGGTGGTGCTGCTGGAGGTGCTGCTGCAGGGGGTGAAGTCGAAGTAGAACCACCAGAAACACCAGCTGCCCCGGCAGCGGGTGCTGCAGGAGGTGCAGCAGCCGGAGGTGCAGGTGGTGCAGCAGGAGGAATGCCAGGTGGTGCTGGTAGTGCACCAATGCCAATGGGTGGTATGATGATGATGATGGCAAAAATGCCAGGCGGGAAAATGATGCCTATGGGAATGATGCCAATGGGTGGTGGAATGGGAGGAGGAATGGGTGGAGGTGTGTCTATGCCAATGATGCCAATGGGAGGGAAAATGCCTCCACCGATGATGCCAATGGGTGGAATGCCTATGGGTGGTATGCCACCAATGATGCCAATGGGTGAAATGCCACCACCAATGATGCCAATGGGTGGAATGCCACCACCTATGATGCCAATGGGTAAGATGCCTGCCCCAATGATGCCACCGATGATGCCAATGGGTGGAGGAATGATGCCGATGGGAGGAGGAAAAGGTGGAATGGGCGGCGGAATGCCACCAATGATGCCACCGATGCCAATGGGAGGAGGAAAAGGTGGAATGGGCGGAGGAATGCCACCAATGATGCCAATGGGAGGAGGCAAAGGTGGAATGGGCGGGGGAATGCCACCAATGATGCCAATGGGAGGAGGAAAAGGTGGAATGGGCGGAGGAATGCCACCAATGATGCCACCGATGCCAATGGGAGGAGGAAAAAGTGGAATGGGCGGAGGAATGCCACCAATGATGCCAATGGGAGGAGGAAAAGGTGGAATGCCAATGGGCGCTAAGAGGAGTAAGTTATTTCAATAAGATCGAATAAAATGTTATTTTACCTTGCAATAAAACAAAAGTAAAATATATCAAGTAATTTAAATGTTTCAAAAATAACTTTACCACAGCTGTGATATTAAGGATTATCATTGTTTATATTTTACAGTGAAATCTGAATATCTCGATTTAGGCAAGTTTCATATATGAATTATGACCATCATATCCAATAAAAATACAGTTGCTATCGTCAACAATTCCTTATTAATTGTTTCTAAACGAGAAATTTCTTTTATGGAAAAAAATATATAGTTATATAACGGATAAATACATAAAATTAGTTATTCAATGGTGAGATAGGTCGGTCCGGTGTGAACTACACCCCTGTCGGTTTTAATTTGATGCAACGAAATAATATTTTTTTTAGTGTAGCGTAAATGGCCGAGTAGCTACGATTGATTCTACCGGCATTTTGGGCGATTCTACAAGAGCTCCTATCATCACAGTGATACTGTATTGAAATGTATGAGTGTTGTAACCAAGAGCTTTATTTTCTGTTTTTCAGGATATAGAAGATATGCATCAAAAGGTAAAGTTTTACTTTTTGTAGTTACCAATATTTATTTTAATAATATGAAGGGCTAATGGAGCAAATAAAGCAAAATGACAGAGCTGGAATTAGTGAACTAAATAGACATTCGCAAGTATTGAGATGATTTGACTTGTGTTTATTTTCCTTGGACTAAACTGGGTCATCGCTCCGGGATTAAGTCCTGTGTTTTTCATTATCTTTAACTGTAGCTTTTTTTATTTGGTGGTGTTGTATATATTTGTGTTTTTGTTTATTTCCCTTTTACTCAAGTTTACTTCATTTGATGTGGTGTCTTTTATTTTAAATTTGAAAATGTACTACACATAGACTTGAGTGAAATGTGCTTTTTTCTGCAGAGGTTCGTAAATACGAAATTATGATGACCCGAATAATTATAAAGGAAAAACATCACAGAGTCGGAAAAACATGTAGATAAACTATGCAATTGTGAGATAAAAGTATATTTATGTTGTTCGAGTGAATTTTCTTAAAGTAAATATCTTTCATAATTTTAATTACAGGCGGTCAAGGAGGAATGGGAGGACAAGGCATGATGGGAGGTGAAATGGGAGGAAAAGGTATGATGGGCGGAGAAGGTGGTATGGGAATGATGGGTGGCAAAGAAATGATGATGATGCCTACGATGGAAGGTGGCATGGGCGGTGGTAAAGGCATGGGCATGATGGAAGGTGGAATGGGTGGCAAAGGAATGGGTATGATGGAAGGCGGAATGGGTGGTATGGGAATGATGGGAGGAAAGGGAATGGGTATGATGGAAGGCGGAATGGGTGGTGGTAAAGGAATGGGCATGATGGAAGGCGGAATGGGTGGCAAAGGAATGGGAATGATGGAAGACGGAATGGGTGGTATGGGAATGATGGGGGGAAAGGGAATGGGAATGATGGAAGGCGGAATGGGTGGTGGTAAAGGAATGATGGAGGGAGGTATGGGTGGCGGAATGGGAGGAGGTAAAGGCATGGGAATGATGGAAGGAGGAATGGGTGGCAAAGGAATGGGTATGATGGAAGGCGGAATGGGAGGAGGTAAAGGCATGGGAATGATGGAAGGGGGAATGGGCGGCAAAGGAATGGGAATGATGGGAGGTGGTATGGGAATGATGGGAGGTGGTATGGGAATGATGGGAGGTGGCATGGGAATGATGGAAGGCGGTATGGGTGGCAAGGGAATGGGCATGATGGAAGGCGGAATGGGTGGAGGTAAAGGCATGGGAATGATGGAAGGAGGAATGGGTGGCAAAGAAATGGGAATGATGGGTGGAATGGGCGGAAAAGGAATGGGCATGATGGAAGGCGGCATGGGTGGTATGGGTGGCAAAGGAATGATGATGATGCCAATGATGCCGGAAATGGGAATGATGGGAGGTGGTATGGGCGGTAAAGGTATGATGATGCCAATGATGTCGGAAATGGGAATGATGGGAGGTGGTATGGGAGGTAAAGGTATGATGATGCCAATGCCGGAAATGGGAATGATGGGAGGTGGTATGGGCGGTAAAGGTATGATGATGCCAATGCCGGAAATGGGAATGATGGGTGGCGGCAAAGGAATGATGATGATGCCAATGATGCCGGAAATGGGAATGATGGGAGGTGGTATGGGCGGAAAAGGTATGATGATGCCAATGATGCCGGAAATGGGAATGATGGGAGGTGGTATGGGCGGTAAAGGTATGATGATGCCAATGCCGGAAATGGGAATGATGGGTGGCGGTAAAGGTATGATGATGATGCCAATGATGCCCGAAATGGGAATGATGGGAGGCAAAGGAATGGGAGGCGGAATGATGGGTAAAGAAATGATGATGATGATGCCAATGATGGGAGGAAAAGCAATGATGCCAAGCAAAGCCATGGCCATGATGATGCCCATGAAGTACCCATAATTATTGACAAGTAAATATGTTTAATCTAAAAAATTAATCTTCTAAAATCGATTGTCGAATTGATAAGATATTTTCATTCTAATAAATCTCCTAAGATTGAAATTTGAATTGAAATATGTAATGCTCTCGACTGTATAAAAAGATAAAAAATTTTCAAGAGTCAAAAGCGCTAATATTTTCCGAGTATATTGCCCGAATCTGTAATATTTTTTACTTTGCATTCCATCAAAGGAGACTTTTCTTTTGCTATAAAAATATGTGTCTGATTCTGCAACTCAGTCTTATGTTACATGTAGTTGATATAAATATTTTATGATTTGTATCCCTTCTTTGTTAATTTTATGATTTGTATATTGTGCCACACTATCAGCATATGATTGTCAAACTTGATTTCTTTAGGCAGTTTCTAAACCTATTTATTCATATATTTTTGAAAAATGACGTTGCCAAAACTATTTTACATCTCTGATACGACACGAACATCAAACGGGAAAAGGGCACAATTGATGTCAAACTGGTCTTAGAAGCTTGTTAAATCACTTGCTTTACACAAATTTGTTGGGTTACAAACTTTGTAAGTTTATACACGAACTCGTGGTGACTTCAAGATGAAGAACAACAGTAAAGGCCTTGCTCCATTGCTTGGTTCTGCTATGTATTTTTAGAGACTTTGTCTCATTTACATTTACTCCATATCCTTTTAATGAATAATTTCATTGGCTTCTACTGTAGGTACTCTCATAGAAAACTTCAATATGAAAATAATAACAGAAAAAACAAAAACTCGACAACTGTAATGGAGTTAGATACTTCTCAACTTGAGATCGTTAAATTTTCAAATTCTAAATCGCGAGGGTTACTGAGCTTTTAAATTTTGAAAATGTAACTAACGAGAGTTGAGAAATGTATCTCAGGAGAGACGATTGTGAAATTTGTTTCTCCAGTGATGTGGAGGTGATACATGATAAAAACATGGCCGTCTTTTTCTGCTAATCCAAAATACATGTGTTTTAAGCATGTTCGTCGCTTTTACGTCGTCACAACTAAAGAAAAGTCGCCGGAACACGGTAAACAAATTTGACGCCATAATTGAATCATTTGAATCATTTCATGAATGAGAAATGAAAAATCTTTTGTGAGAGAAATATTTTAAGCAAATCGGCCAGGAAGCATTTAAATTTGCTTTGCTAGAAATTAGAGAAAATAAATGTATGTTTCAATAATAAGAATTAAACGTTTTCATCTTGACAAATTTCACTCGAAAGAAAATAATTTGGAGTTACCACGCTTTGATTGCTTACTAAAAATACAAAACAGCACAACAGTTTGCGAAGTATAGGTTTTAGTTTATGTTTTTATGAGAATCATAATCCTCAGACGTCATTTTTTGCAATCTTATATTGAATTTCCGGTGGTCACATGACTAGACTTACAGACCCTATCATAAGATACATTTAATCCTTTTTAAAATGTTTTTTTCTTCATTTATTTCAGGAATGTTACATCAACTTGAAGATTCATACATCACATAATGAGACCAGAGGGCTTTCAATTGTACAAAATGTCAATCGTTCCATTTTTTGTGTCCCTATCAATGTATATGTATATTTTGTATAATATATTATGAATGTGCTCCTGTTTGTATGTTATTTGCATAGTAAATGGTCGTGCAAGATTAAAATCTTTGTTTATATTTTATACTAAAATTAGTGCAGCGGCCAGGCCTGTTCAAGGTAACATAATTTTATATAGCACCGCTTATTTATCGCTCAAAAACGCGGTAGCGTTTTGAGTGCAATAAATATTTTAATGAGTAAGGCGGTGCCATATATGATTTGTAATATGACCATGAAAAACGTTTTACCGACAGTGCTGATTATTTTTTTACATGAATGACAGCTAGGTAGGCAACAACGTGCAAATAGCACGTGATTTAAGACGTGTACACTTTTCAAGGATATAAATATCAGTATTGATGGATCGGAATTATAAGGTAACCAGTGTTTTATTTTATTCCAATTACACGTATATATTTCGCTATTTTTTATTAGTTAAAGTTTCGAAATAGGAGCTTAAAAACAAGAATTTGAAGGAATATACTTTCGCTTTGGTAGGTCATGAGGCCGGGTGCAGAGATCGGATCCCCCTTTTTTTAATTAAAAACTTCGGATCCCCCTTTTTTGAAAAAAAACTTGAAAATTTCATGCATTATTTAGCCAAAGAATCGACAAAATTCACTGGACCAGGTTTTTCTGGAATTCCGTTGAAATTCCCCACCCGGTTATGAAGGATAGATCCACAGGCACTTGTTTCATAAAAAATGTCAGTCCCTCCCTCTTTTCTTCCCAGAGCTGTCAAGGAGGTTTGGGTTCCAAGAGTGAGATGAAGGGCATGTGATGGAATAGCAACACGATTTCTTTTTTAAAACGCAAAGTAGTGCATTCTGAGAGCATTTCAAATGGTCATAGCAAGGAATTTGAAACCAAATTTCTAATAAGAAAGGGAACTGAAATTAGCTTTCATATCTGTGAAATTCTGTTTTACTTCAAGGCCTTTAATAGAAAATGAACAAGGAATGTACAGAACAACTCCTAATTTCTGGTTTTCTTTTCACGAAAAGGTTCCCCTCATTTTTCTTGATAATCTAAAAAGAGTGGCATTGAAAGGTGTGAGCATGAGAGCGTGATTTTGTGCTGTAAAGTGTGACTCTCACGCCGAAAGCGTGAGACTTGACAGGTCTGTAATCAATCAAAATATTTTTCCACGAAAGGGTCACCAAACCCCCCCCCCCCCCCCCCCCCCCCCCCCCCC
>MJUU01017351.1:4660-23214 GCA_002080025.1 Modiolus philippinarum | reverse complement strand
GTTATCTGGCTGTTTCTTTCCGTTCTTGAACGCAGTGCCACCTGTCGTCTGCAGAAAACAAGAAAACCGAGCGTCATCTGTCGTCATAATGATCGTTAGAATAACACAACGAAGACATTTAACGAATCGACAAAACATCAATATACAAATTTACGAATTAAGAATTTAGACATTACAAAATGACAAGTTACAAATTGACAATTTACGAATTAAGAATTTAGAAATTACACAATGACAAGTTACAAATTGACAATTTACGAATTAAGAATTTAGAAATTACACAATGACAAGTCACAAATTGACAATTTACGAATTAAGAATTTAGAAATTACACAGTTACAAGTTACAAATTAACAATTTACGAATTAAGAATTTTGACCCCGTTGGCTTTCCATAAGAACTAGATTTTCTATGGATGTCTTTCAAATTACAACTAATGAAGTCAAAGACATTCTTGAAATTCTTAAATTAGGAAAGGCCTCTGGTCCCGACGCAATTAGTCACCAAATGTTGAAGAAGACTGAAGATTCTATTGCTGGTCCGTTAACTTTACTTTTTAATCTGTCCTTAACCCATTCAGAATTTCCAAAGATATGGAAAATTGCTTCTGTAATGCCGTTGTTTAAAAGGGGGAAAAACGCTCGTCACAAATTACAGACCCATATCATTGTTATCAACAGTTGGCAAGGTATTCGAAAGGATTGTATTCAAGCATTTGTTTAATTTCTTAATGTCACACGTGTTATTATACAAGTTCCAATCTGGTTTTATTCCTGGTCATTCTACTGTTCACCAGCTAATAGAAATATATCGTAGAATTATTATGTCACTGGAAGAAAAGAAAATGTCGTGTCTGATCTTTTGTGACGTCTCAAAAGCGTTTGATCGTGTTTGGCACACTGGCCTCTTAACTAAACTAAATGCATATGGTATTACTGGTGATCTTTATAAATGGTTTGAAAGTTATCTATTTGGTAGAAATCAACGTGTGTTTGTTTGCAATTCAAAATCGTCTCTAAAAGAAACGAACGCAGGTGTACCTCAAGGGTGTGTTCTTGGCCCTCTTCTTTTTCTGATATATGTTAATGATATTGCTGATGATTTTTTAAGTTTCGCTAGACTCTTTGCGGATGATACTTCATTGTCATATGCTTCCCAACACCTTCATACTATCGAAGATATAATGAATATTGATCTTGAGAAAATTTTGGAATGGTCTCAGTCATGGCTTATAAATTTCAACCCTCAGAAAACAAAGGCGCTTTTAATTACGAATCGAGATAAACCACAAGACATTAATGTATTATTTCAAAATCAACGGTAGAATTTGAATCATCGCATAAACATTTGGGTATTGCGTTTGATAGTAATGGGAAATTCCACTCGCACATATTAAATATTATTCAATCTGTGGGTAAAAAAATGGCAGTTTTTAAGGTAACTTAAATATACTCTAAATAGAAATTATTTGGATCGAATTTATATATCCTTTATTCGCCCCATTATGGAATATGCTTCAGAAGTTTGGGATGGGTGTAGCCAACAAGATGTTGACAGTTTAGAAAAGCTCCAACTAGAAGCTGAGCGAATTGTAACCGGTCTACCAATATATGCCAGTCGGGAGTCCATATACTATGAAACGGGATGGGAGACATTAGAAATTAGAAGACGGATGAAACGCTTAAATATGTTTTACACAATAAAGAATAATCTTGCGCCTAATTATTTGACGGATTTGATGACTCCGATGTTGAACAATGCGTCGAATTATAATCTACGCCACAGCAATGACTTTGTTGTTCCCAAATTAAGACTTTCAAATTCAGAGAAATCATTCTTTTATTCTACAGCAAAAGACTGGAATCAATTAAGTTCTGAAATACGAAATTCTAGAAATCTTAATATCTTTTAAAGAATAGTAAAACCGAAATTATCAAAACCACCTGATTATTTCAAATTTGGAGATAGAAAATTAAATATCCTTCATACCAGATTAAGACAAATGTGCCGTTCTTTATCGTAAAAATATAGTTAACATTGCGGGCATCCTTTTGAAGATTGCATTCATTTCTTTATGGAATATAATTTATTCACCGAGTGCAGAGACAATCTCTTTGCCGCTCTAAATAATTTTACTATAAGTATTGAATTTCTATTGGCTGGTGATGAAATCCTTTCGAATGACCAAAATATTTATATATTTTCTTGTGTACAAAACTTTATTAATCGTACAAAACGTTTTGATCAACACTGATATAATGAATTTAAAACTCACTCCAGTCAATATGTTATATATTTTTCTCTTTAGTCTTTTATTTTTTTTCTATTCAGAAATCTTTCATGTTTGTATTATATTTATTATATAATTGTAATGCCGTCATTTATATTGGTATACTTAAACATATTTTTGTATTAGGAGAGGACTTTTGTAATGTTGATAAAACTTTTGTTTAATCCCATTGCTTATTCTTTAGCAAATAAATATGTTTAAATCAAATCATAAAAGTTAGCCAATTTTCTTTATTTTCATTTTTCTGACGCTCGTTAATCATCGATAACTATCATTTGTTTATTGGACCAGTGTATAGTGACCGCGCCGGTAGCCGGGAGTTCGGATTCTTCCAAGATGGACGTACTGGAGTCGGATAAGTTAAGTCTGCTTTATGTTTTTACACTTAAAAAAAATTTATGAATTATATTTCATCTTACTTAAAAGTCTTTAACAAATATTTTTATTAGTTTGACATACACAGAAATTTGTTCTCACTGTAATTGATATTTACTACGAAAGACGGGTTCAAACATACATGTTTTGTGTACATGCATTTTAAAATGCAAGCTGTTCGTCTTTTTTGTCTTTAGGCTCAACCCAATGAGTAAATATACTTAAGAAAATGTTATTTTTCATCATTTTATAGCAAATCGCTGTGGATAAGTTAGAAAAAGGTGATGGAAATAGCGTATTTATTTACAACACACGATCCGTCCGAGTGCCGATTTGTATTGTAAACAACCAGGCTCAAGCTAGCGACCAATAACTAGCGACCAATAAGCTAGCGACCAATAAGGAGATATGTCTGGAAACCGAAAATAAAAAGAACACCAGAAATCACTTCAAATAATTTTTAGCGACCAATAAGAAAAAACACATAATTTTTATGCTTGTTTTAAAACACCATGGACTGAATATTCACTAACCGGCATACACTTACTCGCAACAAAGAGATGGTTTTCACATAGGTTCCGTAATATGCTGAACACACCACGCATGCTTATACTAGTAAAATACTGGTACGAGATTCCTTTTAAGTCTCTGTAATTTCGTGGTATTAAGTCCCTTTGATTTTCGTTGTCCTTTCGTGGTATTAAGTCCCTTTGATTTTCGTTGTCCTCGAATATAGTTCCTGTTTATTTAGTGTATTTCCACAGATTTTTTCTATACATCTACTTCATTCTTTTCTTTTTGGTATGTTTTTGGGGTCGATTTTAAAAAAAGACATTGAAGAAAATTAATTTGAAAAGCAGTATGATGTGAGTTAGAATTTGATGTTTAAGGAGTGATTTGGTCATAATGATGCAAAATAATGGCGATATCGTACATTCCAGGATACTTTACTTACAAATAGTAACGTCATAGTAATCATTTCACACATCGATTGGTCTTACCTGAGTGCCAACAATTTACATCAATTGCAAATGCACACGGTAACACTATGTAAACAGCTAATTTTTTTTCAAATGATGTTCTCAAAGCTTATGTTCGACCCCTGGTGTACATTTCAGTAGAGGTGACCCACCCTGGCAATTAGCGAGGGCGACGCTGAGGGCAATGGCTATCATTTGACCAGCGGTCGACAAAAGCTTTGCCGTAGGAAACTTTTGAGAGCATTTCAAAATTGGTGCAAAATTCCGTTTTAGGGCCGACTTTCGACCCCTGGTGTACATTTCAGTAAAGGTGATCCACCCTGGCAATTGGCGAGAGCGAAGCTGAGGGCAATGACTCTCATTTGACTAGCGGTCGACAAAAGCTTTGCCGTAGGAAACTTTTGAGAGCACTTCAAACTTGGTGCAAAATTCAGTTTTGGGGCCGACTTTCGACCCCTGGTGTACATTTCAGTAGAGGTGACCCACCCTGGCAATTGGCGAGAGCGAAGCTGAGGGCAATGACTATTATTTGACCAGCGTTCGACAAAAGCTTTGCCGTAGGAAACTTTTGAGAGCATTTCAAACTTGGTGCAAAATTCAGTCTTGGGGCCGACTTTCGAAGCCTGGTGTACATTTCAGTAGAGGTGACCCACCCTGGCAATTAGCGAGGGCGACGCTGAGGGCAATGGCTATCATTTGACCAGCGGTCGACAAAAGCTTTGCCGTAGGAAACTTTTGAGAGCATTTCAAAATTGGTACAAAATTCCGTTTTGGGGCCGACTTTCGACCCCTGGTGTACATTTCATTAGAGGTGACCCACCCTGGCAATTGGCGAGAGCAAAGCTGAGGGCAATGGTTATCATTTGACCAGCGTTCGACAAAAGCTTTGCCGTAGGAAAGTTTTGAGAGCATTTCAAACTTGGTGCAAAATTCAGTCTTGTGGCCGACTTTCGAACCCTGGTGTACATTTCGGTAGAGGTGACCCACCCTGTCAATTGGCGAGAGCAAAGCTGAGGGCAATGGTTATCATTTGACCAGCGTTCGACAAAAGCTTTGCCGTAGGAAAGTTTTGAGAGCATTTCAAACTTGGTGCAAAATTCAGTCTTGTGGCCGACTTTCGAACCTTGGTGTACATTTCGGTAGAGGTGACCCACCCTGGCAATTAGCGAGGGCGACGCTGAGGGTAATGGCTATCATTTGACCAGCGGTCGACAAAAGCTTTGCCGTAGGAAACTTTTGATGGCATTTCAAAATTGGCGCAAAATTCCGTTTTGGGGCCGACTTTCGACACCTGGTGTACATTTCAGTAGAGGTGACCCACCCTGGCAATTGGCGAGAGCAAAGCTGAGGGCAATGGCTCTCATTTTAATAGCGGTCGAGAAAAGCTTTGCCGTAGGAACTTTTTGAGAGCACTTCAAACTTGGTGCAAAATTCCGTTTTGGGGCCGACTTTCGACCCCTGGTGTACATTTCATTAGAGGTGACCCACCCTGGCAATTGTCGAGAGCAAAGCTGAGGGCAATGGCTCTCACTTGACTGGCGTTCGACAAAAGCTTTGCCGTAGGAAACTTTTGAGAACACTTCAGACTTGGTGCAAAATTAAGTTTCGGGGCCGACTTTCGAACCCTGGTGTACATTTCAGTAGAGGTGACCCACCCTGACAATTGGCGAGAGCAAAGCTGTGGGCAATGGCTATCATTGCCTAGCGGTCGAGAAAAGCTTTTTCGTAGGAAACTTTTGAGAGCATTTCAAACTTGGTGCAAAATTCAGTTTTGGGGCCGACTTTCGACCGCTGGTGTACATTTCAGTAGAGGTGACCCACCCTGGCAATTGGCGAGAGCGAAGCTGAGAGCAATGGCTATCATTTGACTATCGGTTGACAAAAGCTTTGCCGTAGAAAACTTTTGAGAGCATTTCAAAATTGCTGCAAAATAGTGATTCGGACCGAGTAAATAAATTGGGACCCACCCTGGGATTTTGAAGATTAAGATATTAGTTTTAAAAGTGTTGATAGTATGTACTCAAGTGATTGTCAGGGCCTTAGGTCCAACTTCATTAGTAGTAACCCAACCTGGCAGATGAAAAGCTAAAGATATTGCTGAAGATTCATTTTCACTTAGGGATTATAAAAGTTTTGCAGGAGGAAGCGTAAATAGTTAGTACTCAGGACATGACAAGGGTCGACTTTGCACCACTGGTACCGATGCCGTATGAGGTTCATTATCTTCTACAGCGGATCAAGATTCGAAGAAATCCGAGGGCTTAAGAGGCTTACTCTTGTTCTGCATTCGATTGGGGCTTGTAAGAGGACTTCTTCCAATACTATGCAGCTAACTTATTTAGATTAAGATTATATAGATAATAGTGTTGCACATATCTGTAGTCCTAGCTGGGTTTTCCTATATTAACAGGTTTTAAAAGAGTGATTTCATCATTGTTGGCGTTCAGAATCATATATTCTACCTTTGCAGCTCACCTTTCCAATACATTCATTTATATTAAGATTAAGTGAAACCAACTTTTTATCATTAAGGACTATCTGTAGGAGCTTAGTCCCGAGTCAGATTGCTTGATCCGTGAGTTGAGGAGGTTTGGAAACCCTTCAACTGAACATACACTTCTTTCACGCTGTTTTGGATTCGATGTCACTGAGAGATCTAAATGCGAGATACACCCTGGTTCGTATGATGGAGTTAACTCTACACTTGCTGATGTCGATACAAAGTCTTGATGTCCCGAGTTCCTATCGTTGTTGACGTTTGTCTGTTGTCTTTTACGGTGGTGTATTTGTTTTTTTTTGTGCAGCTCCTTGGTAAATCGTGGCATGTAACTGTATTTTTCAGCCACTGCATGTGGTATCTGTTATCCTTTGTATCTCATTATTCCTTGCTTTTCTCGATGTTAAATCCTTGGGGATGATATGAGGGCGGCTCCACGTATTGAATTCCTTGAACACGGTAGAGCCGGAGTTCCTTTTCGAATGTTTTTTTTCGTCATTTGGACGTTGTCTCGGATACAAATTATCGGGAACTGCAAGGGTGGTGGATTTCGTAGAATTCTTACTTTGGCCTATATCTGCTGCTTTATCTTGCATTGTTGGCGTCATTTAATAGAATGGTATTTGGCAGTGTTGTTCTTGTGAACTAGCCCTTCAGGATAGGTAGGTATGCGGTTTGGGGAGTTCGTGGGGAGGTATTAGAACATCTTCCCAGATGCGTATAAAAACACTCGACTTCTCCTGATATTCAATGGATTAGATCTCAACTTCATGTTTGCGAAGCTGCTGCTCGACCTCCTCATTGTAGAACTCAGTGACTTTGTCAGAGCTTCTTAATTCTCTAGTACTGAGTACTTCTTTTTTTTTACTACTTTTGGATTTTGGCTTTTCTTTATATTTGATTCTAATGCTGCTGATGAGAATTTACTCCTTGAAACACGTGTACAGTATAACTTCGATATTTTTAGCATTTTGAAAGTCACCGTAATTCCCTACTTATCCTTCCCTACAAAACTTGGAGAAGAGAATGAAGTTGATCAGGATAAGCGTGTACCTCTTACCACCCTTATAGTGGCACTCAAATACACATCAATTGCCCAGTCTGATCTATCCTTCACAATACGACGATTCGATTTGATGATGCTTGTACTATAATCCAAGCGTTTGATTGGCATTTCTGAAATGTTTCAGCCTTGCTGTTGTCGGGTATAAAGTTTTGGATGGTCGTGGTCAGAGTTCGTGCTGTTTGACCAGCCCTTTGGAGTACCGTGAAGAGTTCATGGAGTACCATCAAGAGTACAAGCTCTCTCTCAGCTTGGTCCTCTTTCGTTAAAATATTGGCGGGGCAAATGTTTTTCGAGAGGCTTCAGTGATCCTTTCCTGTCTTCCTACAAACATGACACATTTCTTAACCTGCTGTCGTAGCCGCCTGATATGTATTGTTGCACTGAAGTCTACTGTGTCAGTCTTCTTTTGATATTTCATCCTTTCATTGTTATACCCTCCGTTTAAGCGGGGTGGTATGTAGTGATCATGGTGTCCGTTCGTCTGTCCATCTGTCCACTCTTCCGCCTGCTATAAAGGTACACACTTTATGGCGATATCAGACCTCTTCAGTACATATAACGCTATTGTGCAACAGTTGTTTCAAAATGTGATTTTAGTTGATATTTTTTAAGTTTTTTTTTATTTTTGGTTCAAATGGGGGAGCGGGGGTATACGTAAGGGAGATCTGCTCACGTTGAAAGCATCGCTTAAGCGGTCGACTCGTTTTCGGAAAGTAATGCTGGAAAGATGGCTGATGAACATCCTGCTCTTGCACGATAAATGATTCGAGGTTGATCAGTTGTACGTGTTTTTTAATCTACAAGGATCTACGAGCTGCTGTAGCAAGCGCTATCTAAAAGGATATCAGCACGCTGCTCTCTTGCTCTGTCAAGGAGAACTACCTCATTAACTGATGACAGTTTTGAATTATTGCAGGGCAGGCACGAAAGCTGCCAGTATCGATTTGTTCTTCCAGTAATGGAACCGTGGGCGCTAGCTTCCCACAAAATAGACTTCAACTACAAGAACATCGCGATATTCTACGCTTTCATGTTTGTCCTATCAGACGATGATCCATCGAGGTATCTCACGCCCGCTTTTAGCGGCTAGACGCCACTAAATTTGCGAGGTCTGGGTAAGTCAATGGAATTGCTCTGGATGGTCCTATAGGGCCGCAGCTTCTTTTCGTCGGAAGGGCTGATGTGGGGAATGAACCAGGAGACCTTGCTCAAGACTACTTTGGCCACGTCGTTGACAGTGACAGCTCTCAGCACCGCATCGGCATCCGAAAATAGGGAGAGCTCATGCTTGAATCCATAAACCTTATGGTAACACTGGGTAAAACGGAAGACGTGCTTGAGTAAGATGGAGAAGGAAAACGATCCTTTCCTGGTTGGTTTGATGATATTGCAGCGGCCTGCTGCAAATTTAACGTTATCTCCGCCAGCCTCGTCCGTGGAATCCCTGAACCTTAGCTGGTTAAGGCCTTGCGCTTTGGAGAAGTGTTCGGGGTAAGTCAGCATCACCAGCATGGTGGTGGCGATGCCGGAGTCGTTGAGGTGAGCAATCTTCTTGCCTGAGAGTCGATAGCTGATGCTGCGAAATAAATACATGGCACCGTTTTTGGACGAGCGATACCAGGTCTGCAGGTGATCCAATCGTTCTTTAGGAGCCGGCCTTCCATCAAACGATAGCTTTCGGCGGGATGGAGGAAGAGTTCGTTGGTATCGATATTGATTGGTACTGTGAAAGTACTATTGTTCGCGGGGTTCCAATTTTCGTGGATTTCGTGGTTCGCTAAAACCACGAAATTAAGTTCCCAACGAAATGCATTTTTTCCAAAGAGTTTGTATGAACAGAACTTGAAACCACGAATTTAAGTACCCATGAAATGGTGAGATACTTTCTTAGTATATTAAAACCACGAAATTTGTGGTCCACGATTAAAAGTACTTCCACAGTATCTCCTCACGGGTATTATTCAACTAGCACCGGCTTCAGGTTCATACTCGTGAACCTGATACTCCTGGGGTCAGTCCTTTGGTGAAAGTAAGCATATCGGCCATCATATATTTATTTATAGCGCCGGCCGAAGTCCTGGCTGGTGGCGATGTCCCCACCCGAGATGAGATTATTGAGACAGACTTGCTGCTGCAATGTCCTCTTGGTCTCGTCGGCGGGTGGTGCCGGTGGCTTCTTTTTGCGCATCACTCGATGAACGACGTGGCCTTCGTCGCTCCATTCTCCAAACCATTCAGGTCTGCACTGGAAGCGGCGCTTACGGCCTTGCTTCCCAACGTCTTCGCTGCAAAGGAGGTCAATCCTCATCCGGCCACACTGGCGATGGTATCGAATAGACCTCGTCCACCAATTGCATACATCCTGCAGTAAACGTGAGTCACTACTAAAGGCATCGTAAATCTATATTGACGAGCTTTTAATGCAGCTTCTCGTACTCCTCCCTGCAGATATGATTGAATATCCCCATGGCGTCAAGGATGGCGCACCCCATTATTCCAAGCCTGGGTGGCCATGCAAGGTAGCCATGCAAAGATCGAGGCGATGCGGCAACTTGTCGAAGCATTTTTGGATAAACACGGTTTGCATCCCATTCATATACTTATCTTGCTTATAGACGTACGAGACGATCTTCTTCCATTCCATGCTTTTGCTAGACTAGGGCCTCTGCGTTAGTGCTGAGTTGCATTTGTGCATGACACTCGATGCTCGTAGGATATCGCAAAAGGTATACAGGTCCTCCATCTCAAAATATTCCGCGTGCTGCATGACCATGAGCTCCAAATAGACCGGGTGCCCCTAGAGCGGTTGCTGTCGAAGAAGATATCGTTACCGCCGAAAGTGGCGGGTGGAATCCTGATCATGATGCGTTCCTCATTAACTTGTAATCCAAAGTTATGGTCAGATTTATGAGTACGCGCTTGAATATCTTGGAGAGGTCGCTTCGGAGTCCGATCTTATCTAGGCGACGCTGCATGTCGTTAGTCTGAATACTGTGCTTGGTCTCCTGTAGGCCCCTAGCAAGCGCCTCACGCTGCTTGATGTAGGTATTATTTATTATTGTCATTTATTTATAGCATCGCCAACGCCCCTAAGCGTTGGATTGAATGCCCCCTTGGCGTTGGATTGATCGCCCAATAGCCTTGCTTCGAGCCCCATGCAATCGGAGGAGAAGAAAAGTATCATACTCTCCACGGTTTTATTATCGCACTCCCCACCATCCGGTCTTTGTGGTCCGACCGGAGGATGGCAAATTTTGGTATGGTTATCATGGTGCAAAGCCTTATAGCGAGATCGGAGATCCAAAATCGGTAACATACCTCAGGTTATAGCTTTTAGTGCCTCTTGCATTTATCTAAACGCGATATGGATGGTTACGTGCATTGATGGCCGCTGACGGTCTTGACGCAGCACGGTTGTCTGGACAACTGCTTAGGTTTCCGGTGGGAGTGGGAATTATACGTCCTTTTTCAAAATCCTACTCATCGATGCAATGAGCGTACCTTTCAACACCGAATCTACTGCATTCATATCCTTGGTCCATGCCGTAAATAAACACTCGCTCCCACTGGTGCTAACATTCAGGGTGTGGGGACTCCAGGAAAAATTCATGCAAATGATCCATTCTTTATCTTAGACTTTTTAGAAGTCTTCTAGATTGCATCGATACTTTCCGTTGGTCTTGGGGCTCATGAGATCGATGGTCATGAATCCGTGAGGCTAAGCTCAAGCACGATCGCATAGGGTATCGAACTGAGCCTGGGTTAGATCGCTTCAATGGCCGAGGCGGATATGATCACGATTCTTGGCATCCTGCTCGAAGAGGCAGATGTAGTTGACATTCTCCCGGATCGATTGCCACTCTTGGGCATCACCGACGTCTTTTCGAAGTACGGCTGGTTGGTGCCGCTCAAGAATTAGAAAGATGCCATGGTGCAAAATGCCTTCCCGAGAAGCTATTGGCGGATAAGGGCACGGAGTTTTATAATCGTGAGATGAATGAACTGCTCCAGAAGCACGACATCGAGTTTAAGTCCACCGAGAACGAAGAGAAGTCGAGCGTGGTAGAAGGCTGGAATTGTGCCATGATGGAGGAGATGTTCAAGTACAGTAACTTTTCGACCAATTCTATGCACGATCTCCTCCGCTAGTAAAATACCACCAAGCATCGATCCATAAATATTCTTTATTGAAGACCGAGTTGACTGTCAGCTTTAAAAAGTTGTTCGGAGTCGTTCTTGGTCATGGCGCGAAGAGCAGTATTCAAATCTTCGTATTGCTTCAGCCATGGAGATTGCCGGAATCCGATGATCCGATGGACTTTTTGATCTTTATTCCTCTCCAGATACATTTGAGATTTCAGTATTGAAGCATATGTTTTTGGCGCTTGCCTATAAGAGGTACTAGCTTACGCACCTTTCCAGTCTTCACGTTCTTGGGCGCGAGAGGGTTGTCATTGTAGGCGTCGTGAAGATCCTGTTTGTATTCGAGATCGCACTCTACCATGCGTGACCGTCGGGATGTATCAGGATGTTGTCGATCTCCGACTCTATCAGCTCAAAGTCCCCTGCGGGTAGAGGCTGTGCCATCACCCACCCGTAAAATTTTTTTGCATCGAGTGAGTTGAGATACTTAATGGGCTGTGAGCGAACGTAGGTCTCGATGTAGGGGTTGTTAGGCTGGGCATAACAATTAGAGAGCATGCCCCATGCCCTTGTCCCCTATCGAACATCATCAGCATAGCTGAATCGGAAAGAAGCTCCAATTTAGCCCCGGTGGTTTTGAGGGCGGCATCGAAGTCTAGTCCATGGGAGAAGTAGTGGGCAGGATCGAGTCCATAATTGACTATGGATATATCCCTAAAACTCTCTAAGATGTCGGCTGGCCTCCGAGCGTGCGTGTAGTCCTGATCGCTGATATGCTCTCCGCAGAGCGTGCTGTAGAAGACTTTTTGGTTGAGCTGAGTCTCTTCCAGCTTTGCCAACCCATCCATATAATCGTTGGAAAATCCCCCTTACGTATTATCAGCTCGTGGCGATCGCCAAATCTTGCTTTCATGGTCTTGAATTGGTCGGGATGAGGTTCTTGGCTAGATTATTAAGCGAGCTTAGCATGAATCGTATCTAGTCGATAAACCTCATCTCAAGATTGACAACCTGTTTGACGAAGCTGTAGGTATTCGGGACGGAGTCGATTTTACCCTCGTGTATCCAAGCTCCTTGACCAAATCAAGTGGTAGAAGATGATGGGGACACACCATGGATGCTGGAAATCCAGATTTCACTGGTTTTATACTGCGCCACGATTCTTCCCAATGAGGTGGTCGTGGTCCTTGATCTTATACCCTCCCAATTCATCTCCGCAAATGTGTCAGTGCGTGCTTTCTTCGAAGCTCTCGTCGGTCATCATCTTGGGCTTGGTCTCCCTGTATAGCTTACCGATCGCTCGCATTCCTCCTCGATGTACTGCACGAATTTCTCGGCAGCATTCTCCCAGCAGTAGATGACCAATTCCTTGTAGTACCCGTGGGCGTACTTTACGCGATAACAGAAGCCCGATGACCGCTGTAGTTGGTAGGCTTTCGTGAAGGAGTACGATGGATCCTGTTGGTAAGTGTCGATTATCTCTGTGAAGCACTATGAACACTATTCTGATAAACTTCCTTGACATAATGGTATTCAGAAATAATAATACAAAGCATAACGAATGGAACTCTCATCAGCGTCTTGTCGTTGCGAAAGGCTATGGTGGATCCTTCTTTCGACATCTCGAATCTGACCGCATCCTTCTTGCTGCAATAATTCATATGCTCGTCAAGACATTCCTGCTTGGTAAAACGGCACAAACACCTACGGCAAAATTAAGCTTCCCCATCTTGATTTGTGATCTGTGCTGTCAAAAGGCGTGATAAGCTCTTGATTCAGCAGTAATGGTGCTTGCCTTCGCGGGTTAGGAAAAGGAGATCTACGTGGGTGGGGCCGTATTCTTAAATATCTGGAGATCCTCATTCTCGCCCTTCACTACGCCGTCTAAGCCAAAAGACGTTGACGTTGATGGAGGAATTCTGCCTCTCGAATTTATCCATCGCCTAGAGCGAGACTGGGAAGTCGATGCCTTCGAATCTTAGATCAGCCCGATCTCTTGTACTGACCTATGCAGTAGGCATGATTGCCATCTACTTCATACTGATGAAGGGCCGCCAGCACAGCCCAATGTAAGGTTGGTAAGGTTGTCATCATTGTTCACATTAACATCGCCTTCTTTTTCGCGAAGCTGATGGGGTTGGTATGAAGGAACCCCCTCCACTTAAGCGGCTGGAATTCGTCGAGATGGTTTTCCAGCTTCGGGACGTGCCCAAAGGTCCTCCCGCTTCCTTCTCGCATGTACCTTGCCATCCTTTCCTTTACCTTCCCCATCATGGAGGGCCGGGGATCTCCAGTTCGAGGTCGTCAGATTCCGTGATGATTGTCGTGCGTGATCTGAAGGGTCACGGGTTTGGTATTCACAATCTCTGCTAGAAGCACTAGGTACACCTTCAATCCGTTCTTTTCGTGGAGTGCGTTCGAGATGGCACTGGTGATGGTTCTCCGACTTACCTTCAGAAAAGTGGTCATATCATGCGTCTTTGCGGATCCGATGACGACAGTGCAAAAAACGCCATTCAGAGCTTCGCGCCTAACGGTGACCTTGATCCCATTCTCGACTTTTAATGTTCTTTTCCGCCACCTTAGGTAGATCATCTCTCTTGAGTTGGGGGTACTTGTTGGGACCGCGATTGTTTGGTAGCGCTGCTTCTTGCTGAAGACTACCTGACGGATGAATAAAAGGGTGGATTTCTCCTCCATGAGCTTTACCAAGACCTCCTTGTTCTGGCTATTGACCCGCTCAGTCAGTCAGACCCTCATACTTTGCTATTTGAAGGAGTCTTTATGGTCCCTTTTACCACCATCTTATCCTCGACTTGTATGGTCTCCTCCTCCAGATGGAGATGTTGCCTGCTATTTCTCCAGCAGAAACTATCCTTTCTGGGTTTGCTATTGCAGAACTGCACCTTCTCCTTCTTGTGTAGGACGCCGCAGGTGGTCTTCTGCTCCCCTGGTTGATGCTCAAATCGCGTCTTGACGTACTCCGCACAGCAATTTGGGCAGAGCTGGGTATCTGCGTCACGTTTGGGCTTTGCAGCACTACTGCTGCATTTGGTTTTTGATGATTTCATCTTTGTGAAATGCGCATGTGCAGAACCTAAATTAATTCACAGTAACCTCGGTATTTTGTTATCTGAAAAATCTTGATAGATGGTTCGTCCGCGACGTGTTGAGATGAGTCTCTTAAGAATCAATAAGGGCTGGGTATGACTAGTGAAAGACTAAACCTGGTCACCCTGATTTCAGCAAAAAAGTCAGAATTGTGATCCATCTTATCACTTCTGGATGTAATCCTTTCATTTATTTCAATCTGGGGATCTGACACACCCCTCTTTAGGGTGTCCTTATCCTCCGGGGCGGCTTATCCGCCAGCGAATACATATGCCATTCTTGTATTTACTCTATGCTCAATAGGGATTCCATCCGTTTGCAGGACTTCCCCTTCAAAGTGACGGCGGTGTAGAATTGTCATTTTCATACTACTTCCTTAACATAATATTATCGACTCATTTGGATAGTAATATCAAAATTATGGTAAAGAAATATGTTCTTTTGGTTATACAGGTACAACTTCTAAAACAACAGGCCGAATTTAAGGAATAGACCGAAATTAAACAGATCTGGACGAAGTGTTGCCAGAACAGACTATAGACCCCATGCTGCGTGTAAAAGAATTCATAACTGATCATACTAGTACGGTTAAACCTGAAATGCCTGAGAATATCGACACACCTGAGAGAAGTTTCCTAAAGGCAACCGAACAGGATCTAACCTGAAGTGACAAAATCTAAGAATGTTGCCGATACAATTCCTGATACTCGACCTCCAGCGATGTTTTGTGGGTTCCCCGAAAATATACAGTCTACGACTCCGCAGAGTAAACCATGGCAACACCTTACTATTTCGAAGCCCAAGGTGGTGTCAGCATGGTCAGGGTTTGATAAACAAGAGGTTAAATCAAAGAAGCCTATATCAACAAGGTATGACACGCAAAAGAGGGCAACTCCCGTTTACTCGGAAACTGGACCTGTGAGGTCAACTTTAGATGCAAATGCACCCCAGTTCACACCAGCAGTGGAACATGCACAAATCAAAGATATGACATTAACTGGTCAAAGCAGACCAGATGCCGGGCAAACTCAGGATGTAACGAAGTTACTGCTACAGGGGGAGTCCTTTTCTACGGGCTTAACAAAGTTTAAAGACAACCCAGAGAATTATATGGGTTGGAAATCCAACTTCCTAGATACGATTTAAGAATTTATTCGGAAACCAATTGAGCACATGAAGTCCTTATTGTTGACAAAATAGTTCCAAAGAAGTGTTTATACTGTAATAGATTCAAAAATATTGACGATAATTTTTGTGGAAGGTTATATTTGAAGAATTTTTTTCAGCCAACATTTCTTTTGATTTGTCATCAAATAGACGTAAGACAGTATAAGTAAAGGTATTTAATAAATGCAATAGGAAGTTTCTTTCCTATAGTTGTTCCCTGTCCGGAACCAGTTCTTTTTTCATCTGGTTGGATGGGTCACCTCTTATGAAGTCGACACCAGGGGTCCAAAGTCGGTCCTGACCATCTCTTGAGTACCTAATATGGACGTTTCTCAAAAGTTTACATCGGCAAAGCTTTTGAAATCCATCGGTGAATATATAGCTTCAGTCAATGCCTTCTACTTTCAAAACTGCCTTATGAAGTCGTCGCAACGGGGTTCACCGTCAGCCCTGATCACCTCTTGTATACCTACTTTGAATGTTTCACAAAAGTTTCATGGGGCTAAGCTTTTGAAACCCCTTTTTGGTAAATTAGCTACAGCAAATGTCTTCCACTTCCCAAACTGCCTGGGTAGGTCACCTAATATGAAGTTGGCACCAGGGGATCAATTTCGACCCTGCCATTATCTTGTGTACCTACGGCAAAGCTTTTGTTGGCCGCTGGTCATTCCCCTAGGCTCTACCCTCGCCAATTGCCAGGGTGGGTCACCTCTACTGAAATGTACACCAGGGGTCGAAAGTCGGCCCCAAAACTGAATTTTGCACCAAGTTTGAAATGCTCTCAAAAATTTCGTACCGTAAAGCTTTTGTCGACCGCTGGTTAAATGATAGCCATTGCCCTCAGCGTCGCCCTCGCTAATTGCCAGGGTGGATCACCTCTACTGAAATGTACACCAGGGGTCGAAAGTCGGCCCCAAAACTGAATTTTGCACGAAGTTTGAAATACCCTCAAAAGTTTCCTACGCCAAAGCTTTTGTCGACCGCTGGTCAAATGATAGCCATTGCCCTCAGCTGCTTTGCTCTCGCCAACTGCAAGGGTGGGTCACCTCTACTAAAATGTACACCAGGGGTCGAAAATCGGCCCCAAAACTGAATTTTGCACCAAGTTTGAAGTGCTTTCAAAAGTTTCCTGTGGCAAAGCTTTTGTCGACCGCTACTCAAATAATAGCCAGTGCCCTTAGCTTTGCTGTCGCCAATTGCCAGGGTGGGTCACCTCTCCTGAAATGTACACCAGGGTTCGAAAGTCGGCCCCAAGACTGAATTTTGCACGAAGTTTGAAATACTCTCAAAAGTTTCCTACGCCAAAGCTTTTGTCGAACGCTGGTCAAATGATAGCCATTGCCCTCAGCTGCTTTGCTCTCGCCAACTGCCAGGGTGGGTCACCTCTACTGAAATGTACACCAGGGGTCTAAAATCGGCCCCAAAACTGAATTTTGCACCAAGTTTTAAGTGCTTTCAAAAGTTTCCTGTGGCAAAGCTTTTGTCGACCGCTAGTCAAATAATAGCCAGTGCCCTTAGCTTTGCTCTCCCCAATTGCCAGGGTGGGTCACCTCTCCTGAAATGTACACCAGGGTTCGAAAGTCGGCCCCAAGACTGAATTTTGCACCAAGTTTCAAATGCTCTCAAAAGTTTCCTACGGCAAAGCTTTTGTCGAACGCTGGTCAATTGATAGCCATTGCCCTCAGCTTTGCTCTCGGCAATTGCCAGGGCGGGTCACTTCCACTGAAATGTACAGCAGGGGTCGAAAATCGGCCCCAAAACTGAATTTTGCACCAAGTTTGAAGTGCTCTCAAAAGTTTCATACGGCAAAGCTTTTGTCGACCGCTAGTCAAATGATAGCCATTGCCCTCAGCTTCGCTCTCGCTAATTGCCAGGGTGGGTCACCTCTACTGAAACGTACACCAGGGGTCGAAAGTCTGCCCCAAAACTGAATTTTGCACCAAGTTTGAAATGCTCTCAAAAGTTTCGTACGGCAAAGCTTTTGTCGACCGCTGGTCAAATGATAGCCATTGCCCTCAGCGTCGCCCTCGCTAATTGCCAGGGTGGGTCACCTCTACTGAAATGTACACTAGGGTTCGAAAGTCGCCCCAAGACTGAATTTTGCACCAAGTTTGAAATGCTCTCAAAAGTTTCCTACGGCAAAGCTTTTGTCGAACGCTGGTCAAATGATAGCCATTGCCCTCAGCTTTGCTCTCGCCAATTGCCAGGGTGGGTCACCTCTACTGAAATGTACACCAGGAGTCGAAAGTCGGCCCCAAAACTGAATTTTGCACCAAGTTTGAAATGCTCTCAAAACTTTCGTGCGGCAAAGCTTTTGTCGACCGCTGGTCAAATGATAGCCATTGCCCTCAGCGTTGCCCTCGCTAATTGCCAGGGTGGGTCACCTCTACTGAAATGTACACCAGGGGTCGAAAGTCGGCCCCAAAACTGAATTTTGCACCAAGTTTGAAGTGCTCTCAAAAGTTTCCTACGGCAAAGCTTTTGTCGACCGCTAGTCATAATTAGCCATTGCCCTCAGCTTTGCTCTTGCCAATTGGCAGGGTGGGTCACGTATACTGAAATGTACACCAGGGGTCGAAAGTCGGCCCCAAAACTGAATTTTGCACCGAGTTTGAAATGCTCTCAAAAGTTTCCTACGGCAAATCTTTTGTCGACCGCTGGTCAAATGATAGCAATTGCCCTCAGCGTCGCCCTCGCTAATTGCCAGGGTTGGTCACCTCTACTGAAATGTACACCAGGGTTCAAAAGTCGGCCCTAAGACTGAATTTTGCACCAATTTTGAAATGCCATCAAAAGTTTCCTACGGCAAAGCTTTTGTCGAACGCTGGTCAAATGATAGCCATTGCCCTCAGCTTTGCTCTCGCCAATTGCCAGGGTGGGTCACCTCTACTGAAATGTACACCAGGGGTCGAAAGTCGGCCCCAA
>MJUU01017350.1:0-15533 GCA_002080025.1 Modiolus philippinarum | reverse complement strand
CCTCCACATTCAACACAAATGTTGTCGATCAAAAATTCAAGCATCTTAATCACGTCCTTTTCACTGTATTTCTTGTTTGACTCAGTATGGTTCTTTACAAAATATGTTTTATCTTTTCCTATTACCAGATAGGAATACCTGCGTTCTCCGGTTTTTGTACAGAAACATTGATGTATCAGATCGGAAATAACTGTTTTAAGTTTATTATGGGGAAGAGTTGTATAAAGGGTAGAAAAATCAAAAGTTTGAATGCTATTGCAGTATGCGAGACTGTTTGAGGAAAGCTGTTCAAGGAGATCTTTGGAATTTTTAAGAATCCACATCTGATTCACGCCGCTCGTGGAATAGGCTTTTTCGCAGTAGCTTTTTAGACCATCTCTAACTGCAGTCAGTAAAGTGGTAAGGAGTTTGGATAGGGGCTTAGTGGTGCATCTGGCAGATCCTGCAATGAATCTCTGTTTGTAGGGATTCTTGTGAAGCTTAGGCACCCAGTAAATATAAGGGAGATAACTGTTATTCTCATCAACTTTGATACCGAATGATGCTAATACAGAAGTGTGATTTGTGATTATCTCGTCCCTTGATAATGTAGTTGGGTGGAGCGTAGCGAAACGTGAGGAAAAGACGTAGAATTTCTTACACGAGCACCATTTACGGAAGAAATTGTAGTTCTAAAAGTCGCAAAAAAATGGTCACGTCTCAATGGTATTAACTTAGAACAGTTCTAAAAGTTGTCAAAACGTAAATCAAATTATAAGCAAAATGTGCCTGAAAAATATCAAATTAATTGAAAGATATAGTTATTGAAAACATCACATAATTATTGAAACATATATTAAGATATTAAGATATTTATTTTTTCACGATCTTGGACTCTGGATAACGAAATATTTAAAAATTCCATGTTCAAAATATTAGTCTTATAGAACTGTTCTAGAACTATTCTAATCTAATTAACTTAATATTGTGAGATGTTATGACTGCTTCTAACTGTATATAAAATATTTTACTACATTTCAACTACAATTTGTATCTTAACAGATGATTGATAAAATATATCTTTTACTAATATTGTCATCACTACAGAAATTTCACGGTCGACATCACGATCTTGTAAACCGCTATGAGATTATGGGATATCTGTTACAGCTAAAGTTTGTTTTTCCTCTAAAGGATTTGAGTTTACTACCGGAGTTGAAATGTTCAACACGGCTGGTGTCTTATAAGAATCAGAAGATGCTTACTCCACCGGTACACCTGATCTCGCCAATGGGTTTCTTTGGGTTCGTGTTGTTCATCTGTATGTGTTTATTCATTTTTCTTTTCTGTCCCGTACTCATGTGGTGTCCTTGTTTCTTGGTGTTTCCGATGCTGCCGTTTCCCCTGGATTGTTCGTTTTTTTACTGACGGTTCGGTTCTGACTTTCTTTGCTAAAAGATGGAAGCGTGGTATACCGATAATACATTTAACAGATACCATGACAAATATTGTGGACATGTTCACAAAAGCTCCCTAGGAATTAGACCGTGTGCGTTGACAGGCCAATGATATCGTAGCTAGGATATTTCAAGACAGTTAGTTTGAATGAAATAACTTCTAACTGAATTAAATGAATTAGCTCTTAAAAAGGAAATAATATTTGAGCTGTATATTTCATACCAGAACACTTTCCAGAAATAATATATTTTCATCATACCTGTAGCAGTAATACATTTAGCTTATTTCAAATAAAATCATTTTCGTAAGCTCAGGGACTATACATTACATTTAAAGTCCATGGTAAGCGTTATAAGCAAACCAAATTTTCAACAACAAAAAAAATAAATAAATAATGTCGGAATTAGTCTCGACTGATACAAAGCATAATTGTGTGGAAAATTTTTCCGCCAATGCAGGATACATCATTTTATATCTACAATGTTGAATTGCATTCACTGGCGACAGTGACATTTTCATGGATGTTAGGTTCTTTGTAATAAGCAACCTAAAGACTTTGTCGACTTAAAAAACTGAGAAAGAATGTAATGAATTTCTATTAAACGAACTATTAATCGAAAAGGGGATTTATGTTAAAATTCCAAGAGATCAAAGATTATGTAAATTATGTAAACCTATTGAAGATGAATATCATTTTTTTTTTCACTTGTAAATATTGTACATAAATGTACACTTTTAAGAAAGAGCCTATTTGATTATTATCAAAATTATACAGTAATATTGGTATGTATCTTTTCTACTTTACCAAATATAAAAAAAAATTAAGTATTGTTTTAAACCCATCAACACCCGATGATATGAAGGCAGTATAGAGTCTTTATTAAAACAGTCATTCAAACCGAGGAAGGGAGACCGAGGGAGTCTTTGTATCAGTATTATTATACGCTAAATTTGTACTGAATAATGTGTGTTGCTATACATGTATTTTGTATTGCCATAACCCTAATTAGTTAATGTTTTGCAATTAAAGCAATAAAAAAAATTTAAAAGTCCAACAATACCATCACTTCAGAATCATATAACTTATATCATGTCCATCACTTTTTGTGTTCATAAATTTTGTCTGTAGCATGTGATATAATTGTAGTTTTTCTCGATACTGTCTTTGTATGACCATATATATATATATGGCCCTTTGTCTTGTTCCGAGGTCACATTGGAATAAAAAAAAAACTTAAAAAAAATGAAAAAACACAACATGTCAAACAATTTGCAATCTTTTTTGAACTGTACGAGGCATTTAGTTGAAAGAAACATTTTATATAGCCAATAACTAAATACCGAAGTTACTGTGAATTTTGATTCTGCATATGCGCATTTCGACAACTTATGTCGCATCAGTGCAGATAAACTGTTATAAAACTTACAAAAATCTGGAATGATAGTTTACAAACTGTAATAGTAAGGCTCACCTGTTAGGAGTAACAAAATATCCGAGGAAAAGCTTCGTTGCTTCATTTCCAGGTCAAACAATTCAGCAATAAACTTTCCAGTTGAATTTGAGATCATAAAATGTATCGAAATCCGATAGAATTATTTGTTCACGAATGTTTTTCTCCAAGAAGTCCTGCATGAATGGTGACTTGATTTAAATTTAATATAAATTGGCAGCACATGTTTCTTCATTCTGAAAAGAAAAAATATGTGTTATGTCTTATTACGATGTGCCAATCATTAGAAATTGATCCAGTTCATATTTACTGAAACACATGTATATTATGTTTTAAAGTACAGGCATGACATGGAGAGGAAAATTATACTAATCGTTACATAACTCGAAGGGCAGTATGGCTCTTTACAATTTCCTTTTTATCCCAAGAAAAAAGAAAATTGGAGAACAATACACATGTATCGTTCCGGAAAAATTTAGATATCAAGATCTTTGATACTTGACTCAACTATAAGCAAAATACTATCAAAACCCGAGGATTGAACATCAACAATATTTTTGGCATCCATTTTGTATCAGTTGTGTGTATCAGAGGTTTTCAAAATTCATATCCTTGATTTTTCAGTAAAGTTTTTTTTTCTTCTTTTTGACAGCTTTTAAAGTATGGCTGGGTTTATTTTTCTGTCATTAAGCATCAAATAATCAAAACGGTTAATTCTATGAAAGTTGATATTGCAATATCACAGATGGGTATACTATTACTATTGGGAGGAATGTTTGTACAGCCGGGAGTCCATTTTAAGAGTAGACGTCTCAAACACGCACTCTTTATCCAATAACAAATAAGACTCTTATGTTTTAAGGATTATCCTACAGAAGCAAACAGGGATTATAGTTCAATATTAAATTCCCGAGGGATAAAAAGATAAAAGTGTATTTACTTCGGGTTCGTTCTTTGTGAGGTAGATAGCGTGCGTCGTCATGGTATGAAACTAAGGGAGCAACCATTTGATATTTATGGGGGATATGGTCAACTTTTTATCATGTATTTTTTATGTGCAACTTGTGTCCTGGCATTTTTCATTTGTTCCAAGCCTTTTCTGGATTTGTTTTTTAAATAACATATCCTTATTTTTTATCAGTTTCATCCTGTCTTTTTTCATATATATGGTAATCCTGTTTTTTCAACCTTATGATATCATCCTGCCTTTTTTATTCAAATTTGACAGAACCCCCACAGAATTTGAATGCTTCTTTCTTAAACACATAAAAAAGATAGGGCAGTCAAATGCAATTCATTATAAAAGAATTCGAGATTAAACTTTTATTCTTTGCATATTGAATATGAATACTGCATGTATACTTAGGTATTTTCCTCATTAATAAGTGTCTCATATTCAGGACAATCGAGTAGAACAGGCATATATTGAGACAATCAGCTGCATATTTAGGCCAACGATGAAGCCGCACAGCAATATCTTCAGGCAAAGCAGAATTTGTTTAAGACAATCGAGTGGTACAGCTAGATACTCAACCAATACAACATATTCAGGGCACTTGAACAGTGCAGCTATATATTCAGGAAGTTGGAGCAGATCTTAATACGTTGTATTGGACCAGTACAGCAATGTATTAAGAACAAAGGAGCAGATCAACTTTTTAAGGTAGTTGGGGTGTCTAAAACTGAGCATCTTTTTGCACATCTAAGCAAAAAATCAATAATTCAATGAGAACGTTGTCAAAAAAAAAATGAATTTGTATGTCTTTAATACAATAATTAAATAAAAATGGACAATAAGTATCAAGTTTGTTCGAATAAAATTATACATTTGCCAAGAATTCAAAAAGTTTTATCAAATGGAAATAATTCTATACTGAAATTCCATGGAATAGGTAAAATTTTCTGAGTTTATTAAAAGAATAAGGTAGTTGATCCAAATTCTTTTTTGAATTAGTCGAAAGCATTTTAACAAAACACAATTATTATAATTTTTCGAAAAAAATATGTTTTTTTTTTAATTTTTGGGTCCCAAATTACTTAATTAAGTTATCTCCCCTTTCTTGAAAAACTAACAAATTCTTCATTTTTCATGAAATAACTTTTTCAAAAAGTCTGTGACATATCTTTTTTAAGTTTTTAATTGTAGTTCTATATCGTACCAATAAATACACACAGTTTGGAAAACATTGTATGTCTCCTTATAGAAAAATATGCCCTTGAATTGTAGTATAGGGCTATTTCCTATATTATCCTATTATAAAGATAGGGCGAAAACACCAAATTTGACCAATCTATAGAACTCTGTATCTTTATTTTACATATCTGTGACCCCCAAATTTTTTTTTTGCATACTTTAATAGCACATTGCACAAAGTTTCATTGTACAAATTAAAAAAAAAGTTCTTATGTCAGAAAGTCAGGCGCGGATCCAGGGAATTTAAAAAAAAAGGGGGGGGGGGTTCCAAGTAAGTATTGAAAGGAAATTTTGGGGGTATTTCGTAGCAAAACATCAGGATATTCATTACAAAATATATGATTGTCCGAAAAAGGGGGTTCCAAGCCCGCGGAACCCCCCCCCCCTTTGGATCCGCCAATGAAAACCAAGGCACCCAAATACCTTAAGGCTATGTAGCAGTGCAACTATACATGTAATATTCTCAACGACGTGACAGTGTGTATATTTCTGATGATATTCAGGATGACCGATTAGAATAGATTTAAATTTAGGACGATTGAGTCGTGTAGCTGTATTTCTTATATATTCCAGACGATCGACTAATACAACTTTATAATCAGAAGGATTGAACAATATAGCTATATAAATGCAGGCAGTACGGCCTGATTTAAGTGCGTGTGAACAGAACAGCTGTATAATTAGGTAAATTTAGGAGAGCGCAGGAGTACAGGAATTATTCAGGCAGTATCGTTTAATGTATATATTAGGTACAATGGAGAAGTAAAGCTATATATTTTAGGCAATGGAGGAGAAAAGCTATTTTCATGAAAATTGAGCAGTATATCCGGCGGTACGAGTCAACTTGATATACAGAACGACGGAGCAATACATTTAGTACGATGAAGCAGTATTAGTCACATACCCAGGAAACATAACTTATATCCAGGAGAATATAACCTTCCAGCCATATATTCACGCAGTACAGCTATATACTAAAGATAGATGAGGGGGTACAGCTTTATATAGTGAGGACGATGGAGCAATATATACTTGTACATTCAGGCAATATCACTTTATGTCCAGAAAGACGAAGCATTACAGCTATATATTCAGGCAAAACAGCTCTATACATTATGTACTTAGCACAATGTGGGAGAACAGCTATGAATAATCTGGACAATTGAGCGGTACATCTTTATATTCAGGTTGATGGATCAGTATATCGTGGCATTCATGCAATAAGGCTTTATATCAGAGAGTACAGTTATATATTTAGTACTATGAAGCAGTATGGCTGCATGCAGGTACAAAATAGGGCATTACATCGTTATATTCAAGACGATCATATGTTCAAGCAGTAGAGCGATGTTGGAATACAGCTATATACGTAACCATGATAGAGCTGTACAGCTTTATATTCAGGATGATAAAGCAGCCAGCCGTGGTACATGTGTATATAAGTTTCTAATACCTTCCGACTTGATTACTGCTTGAGAAGATCCATTAAATTGATCACAAAATGACATATATTGGCGGGTTACTTCCGATATGCAAGATAATCCCTTTGTTATCATTTCTAACAGTGGTCCACCAGCAGTAGTCGATGCCACTGCTGGTGGACTGTAAGTCCCCGAGGGTATTTGCCAGCCCAGTAGTCAGTACTTCGGTGCTGACCTTATTATGTAGTAGAAATGACCAATAAATTATTTTAAATTGAAGCCAGCACTGATTAAACAAAACTGGCTCAAATTAACTTTTTAATAAAACGAAAAATAATAATTTTACAAATTAAGTATACAATATATGACTTATCTGACAATTATGAAATCCAGATTAATATCCAAATTAATAGTTAACTGAAGTCCACCAATAAATGTCCAGATGAATATTCCTTATAATCCTCACTAAATAGTTGATAATAGATTCACAATAATTGATATCGATTCCCAATACAAAAGATTTGCGTAATAATCCTGTATAAACTTATAAATCTTGTATTAACTTATTAAACTGACTGACTTCTTCCTTTTCTGCTACCTTATATATATACATTTATTATTTCTAGAAAAATCATTCACAAGATATGACTGGAACATTCCATATCAACTAATAATCACATGACTAAAATGATTATGTAAGGAAAACTTCTAAAAAATTTCTATGTGTTAAAAACTAAATTTAAATTCTAGAAATGTCCACATGTTCTAAGGTGTAATAACCTTGACCATTGTTTATTGTAAAGAACTTACATAATTAGGCCAACCAAATTACATTATATCAAGGCCATACAAAATAAAAACAATTAATACAATGCATTATAGAATGTTAACAATATTTAATTACCTATAACAACCTGAAAGCCGATCCTATTTGAAACCTTATCGTACTTTTTTGTAAATTTTGTTGAAAACTAAGGAGTATCTCCCTCATGCAAAGCTCTGTCCTTAGTTAATTTTGGCTTTACATTTAGATCATATTGGTTATTTGTTCTCTTTCAGTTTTTAAACAGCTTTGAGTTAATGGTCTTCGAAACGTTAAGATTTTATCTGCCCTGAAGAGACATAAGTTGTCGAAATGCGCATATGCAGAATTCAAATTCTCAGTAACTTCTGTATTTAGTCATTTCTCAATTTGAAAAATTTAATTTTTATACCTCAACAATCCAATGTTGTACGGGACTTGATTTCACATTGTAAGTCTTTTATATTTCAAGTTTCACTGGTGCAACACTTTTTTATATTGTCTAACTTATAAACATAGTATTTTTGAAGAGAGCTATCATGGAGATGCAATGCAACGATATAATAAGAATATAAACTTTCAAATTGTTTGTCAAATATTTGAAGAAGCACGTCAACAAGAAATGAGCATTTGTAACACGTCTACAATTCAAGCAATTTACAATAATAATTTATAAAACTATGTCTCGATATGCATTTATATAATAATGTTTTAATAACTCAAAAACACAAATAACTAACGGATTTTCCATATATAATGATAGAGCCTGAATTAAGATGGGTTTTAAGATAATTCTAGTGAATGATAATATACAATAATGCTTTGAAACTTGACATTATTTCTACTACATTAAGATCACTCTAATTTATAAGTAAAAGCTTGAAAACCAAATCTTTGTTTCAATCAAACATTTAATATTTCCATAATCACTACTTAACAACAGTCAATTGTATGTTATTCTCAAATGATTAATTACAACCACATATACTTGGAATTTAAAGAGATCTTTTGGATTAATGTTCGTCGTCAGTGATTATGAAAATCGACAAAATACAAACATGATAAGCTCAAACAATTAAGGAAGAGAGGATTAAAGAGGATTTAAAATTGTCAGTAGCATCAATGGTTTCAGCTTTGATATCACGGATATTCTGTTAACAACAATTCGTGACTTTAAATAATGGCTGAAAAAAGTATCGTGTGCTGAGATGTTTTTTTACAATCCATGAACTATATCATGGCAATGAGAAACCTTGGTCAGTAGTCTCCCTGTACAATGTTAGTTTTGTATGGTTCAAAATTGAGACAATACCTTCTTTGATATTTAAATTAAAATTATCTCCCTTTTAACTATATATACTAGTTACTTACTTGGTACAGGGAGATAACTGACCTATGTTTCTCAATCTATATGATTTACATTTTACTTAATGAAAGAATTGTCTTTTCTAATGATTTAAGTCAAATCAAGCAAATCTACACGGGATATTCATATCACTTAAGGCTTTTTACCAAAACAACTGTCCAGAAAAGCAATAATTCAAATGTTTCTTTTTTTTCTTTAAATTAAGAATCGACTTTATTGATAAGAATACTGTCATTTGTTTTTTGACTTACATGATGCTTGCCCTTAAACATCAATTAAAAAGTACGTGAGAACCGAACCGTCAGTCTAAAACAAATGATCATATGACAATGACAACATTGGAGAAAAAAAAGAAACAAAGACATAATATAAGTACGGCACAGAAAAGAAAAATGAAGACAAGTACACATACAAAGATGTACAACACGAACCCGATAAATACCATGAACGAGGTTAGGTGCACCGGTAGAGTAATCATCTCCTGCAAGACACCCGACGATGTCAAGTTTGGTAGTAAAGTCAAATCCGGTAGAGAAAAAACGAACATTAGTGGCAGAGTATCTGTGTCACCTTGGAAACAGATATCCCATAGCAATCCACAAGATCGTGATAAAAACAGTAAAAATTCTGTAGTGATGACTTCAAATAATGGGCAGCCTATTTGTTAGCAACCGATCTCTATCAAAGTAGTCATTGTATCGACCACAGGCCGTTGAGTAGCGAATGAGGTGGGAGATGTAAACTCCATATATCGGCGCTTTTGTAATGTTGCTACAAAAAAAGGGAAGTTGACTATTGGAAGAGTGAAGTCATTGCGTTAGTCATAAAACCTAGTTTGAAGTGTTAATTTGTCAAGATGAAGGTCAAGGAACGAGGCCGATTTGGAAGTTTATGTAGGTTCCTTAATTTCGAGCTCTTTTGGATAGATAAAATGAAGAAAACATCAAAGCGAGGGTTATTTAAAGTCTGTTCCACTTCCTTTAGATAATGGAAATTTTAAAATTTCACCGTTATTTGAAAAACAATATATCTTAAGTTTTGCGTGTAGATCAAGAATGACCAATCATAACTGAGAAATCACACTATTACGATTAAAAATATGCCAAAATTTCTGTGTACATTTGAATTTTCCTTGTTTTTGAAAGACAGGTTAAAAATTCTAAGTGTTGGATTTTTCTATTTTGAGGGCCAATAGGCAGGAAAATTTAATCAATGGGCAAGATACATTTGGTTAATACTCGATCACCTGTCGACAGGTAAAATTCGACACTACCCAGGTCAGATTAGTATATTCTCGATGACAATCGCAGTAAATATTTCCCATTTAAACATAATAGAGATTTCGAAAAAGCTGTTTTTCCTCAAAAGTTACGATTTGTTTATAAATAATTACCGAATTTAGAAGTGTACGGTATATTCACATAGTCATGCAAAATTTTGAGCCGAAATACACAGCAATTCAGTCAACAGAATGCAAAATCCATTATCTATAATAAGTGAAACAGAGTTTAGTGATGAAATATCATCTATATAACGGAAGCTGAAATTAAAGGATTAAGCCAATTTTATATCTTTATTTTTAAGAAGCCATTCGTTGAATTCACCTTCATATGAGTGGAGAAACAAATCGACTAAAACAGGTGCACAGTTTGTTCCCTTTGGAATTCCGAAAAAAAATTCAGAATTTCTGTGCTTACAAACATTTTTCTCGTTACAGTCCACAACTTTGAACACAAGCCATGGTTGCAATAGAGGTGAAATAAGAACTGACAAAGACCACAAGGAGTAAAAAGGGGTTACCAGATGAAATCTTCTGCGAAAAACGTAAGCTCGTTTTGTTTCTTTCCAGCCATCTTCACATCAAAACAAGAAAATACCGGATAAGGAATGAATTGTCAAATAAATTAACATGTACGTATATGGAAAATATACTATGATTATTGTTATCAAGTATATAAATCTGTATGGCAGACCAAAAATGTCTAAATATATTACTACAATAAAACAATATTACTTCAATCAAAACAAATAGATATTAAATCGTTAGAGCTGTAGACAATATATTTTCCCAAAAGAGCAATAACACAATTTCCTGCAAAATGTGTTTTATAAGACTCGGTAAGGATTAGTTCCACAGTGATTGAATATGACATTTTAGTCAATGAACTCGCATCTTAGAATTGGATATAAGATGGGGGTGGTATAGCACAAGAGAAAAATTCACAAAAAATGAAATATTATAATTAAATTCAATCTCAAATTGCAGAAGTTGGTATTCAAGACTGTTATTAGAGAGTGTGGAAAAGAACCTGAAATTCTTTGCTGTAGCAACTAATATGAATAGGAATCAGCAAATACTAAAAAAATATGTTTAACAAATTTGAACGAAAAATAAAATATTTCGTCCAGGTAATGTCATATTCAGAAACTGTAAAATATCACCATTAAATACACGGGGGGGGGGGGGGGGGGGGTGGTGCACTTCAGGTGAAATTAGGTACAGACCAGCCGCTGGAGTTTTTGGCAGCCCCCTATCCATTTATATAATAGTGCCCAGAAAAAAATATCTGCCAATTCGTATGGTAAATTTCAAAATTAATAAACCCAATCATATAATAGAATTGTGTTATTGGAGTAAGAAAAACATTAATTCCACCCCATACATGTATTTTAAAATCAACCGATGATAAATACTTAATTCATTAAAGATTGTGGCCATTTGTTATTGATTTAAGATCCATTTATAAACAATAAGTACCCATTCATAGAGCAAAACCAGACCCATCGTAGCGGCGTGTCTATCTATACCACTATATAAGAAATGTCCCCCTCACCAGGCATTAATAGCATCGCGAACTATACATTGGGGGGGGGACTAACCAATAGTTTGGATTTTAAAAGATGTTATCCAAACCATATCAAAGCTGAAGATTGTTTTTGCACATTTCACTACAAAACGCTTAAAGTCCGAAACGGGCACTTTTTATACCAAGAGGTATATATTGAAAAGTACTCGACAGGTCTAAACTTGTTTGAAAATTACTAATAAATGAAGTCTCGACCAAAGTCTGATTCAGTCTGAAATTTACTGAACCAGTCTCGACCTGTCTCGACTAGTCTGGACCAGTACTGACAAAGTTCTGACCTGTCTTAACTAATATCAAACATCATGTTTTGGTCACTTTGTTGCGATTTATCTCCTCTTTCCCTTAATCTTTCAATCTTATGGCGAGATTATTCACTAAAATGTGTCTATCTTAAATATTAAAAATATTTTAAAAAAAATCTTTCCACCCGTTTTTTCACATTAAAGCTGAATAGTGAGCAAGTTGTCAGATTTCCCTATATGTTCTATGTAAATATTTCTAAAAATATGGCCCATTTTTCAAAACCTGATTACATAAAGGGTTAAGAGGACATATCATTTTCATTTACTATTTGGAACAACATGGTTAAGGACGAAAAAATATCGTACACATCTGTCTGAGATTTCTATAAGATTCCACCTATCTTTAGCAAATCTATTTCAAAAGGTAACAGTTCGATCAAATTATCCAAAAATTAATTTGTCAGTATTAAATTGTTTATTTAATTTTCAATACCCTATTGTACTTTGTTAAAACATGTTTTCCTGACATCTTAATTTCAAATATAAACCAAGTGTTTCTTTGTGGAAATAGGGTCTGTAAGTCTCGTCATGTGACGCCGAGAAATCACGATAAAATTCAAATTTGAAAATGTTTCCCGCCAAAATATGACGTTGTGGTATTATGACGTCATTATTGTTTGCTTGAAACGTCATATTTTTCTGTTAAAAATGTAACTTCCGGGTCAAAATTATGTACCCGGAAGTCCCAAAATTGGACGAGACTTACAGACCCCATATACATTTGTTCAATGTGTTATGATTTAATTGAGTCTGGGTCTCAGAATCATTCGAAAGCCTTGGAACAGGTTAAATATTTTTTACACATAAACATTATTTTCTTGGTCATGGGTCACTTTAACATGCCTAAAATAGATAATTTACAAAGTGTTATCAACTTCCAATAATATTTTCATATATTTAAAGGCATAGAAGTGGCTGATAGAAAATAAAGTAAACAAGTTTGCATACCTATGTCAAAAATACACGAGTGCGAAAAACTGATTGTAAAAAGCGCTTATGACCATAAACTTTTGAACTTGATTTGATTGAATGGAAACAAAAACGCAGGGCTAACTTTTGTAGTTTTTTTCATAGGGTAAACCCCATGTTACAATAGATTTGAGTTGTACAGATGGGCAATTCACATTTTTTTTCAATGCAAATACATGTAAAATCAAGGCATTTTTGGTCAATTGTATTTCAAACTCATTCAAACAAAAAAGCTTATGTGAAAAGGTAAAAAAAATATACTTTTTCCACACAATCAAGCGGGATCACCTGTAATATAAAATGAATCCAAAGCACACATGAAAAAATGTTTTGTTTTTATTCTCGCATTAATCTTCTATACAACTTGCTTAACTGAAAGAGAATTGAGACTTTTGACATTTGAGACATAAATAATGCGTACATTGATCACGTAAATCTTTCAACATATACCAAAATTCCATAGCTCCGGTCCTAAATCAAAATATACAAATTTAAAGCAAGCGTACCTGACAGATGCGTAATATACCATACAAACCAAGAATTGACTGAGGCATGGTGAGTCGACAGCGTAAGCGTCTATTGCTATGCAAGTCGAAAGCAGATATCCTTCTTCGGAAAAGTCAACTGCGATAGCAAAGATCTTAGATCTTCTCAAAACTTTTATGCTAATATTTAAGCGAAGCACGATGATTTATTTTGAACTGTGACATGGTATAAGAACACAAGTTTTCAGAGCAGTTTTCGGGATCTCATGATCTTTTTACTATTAAATAACCACATTATTTTTGCGGTTATTTATGTCACCCCAGACTTTGTCGGGGTGACATGTTGTTATTCTACGTTTCTTCTGATTCTTCTTCTTCTTCTTCTTCTTCTTTTTATTATTATTATTATTCTTCCAATAATTTTGTCCGAAGGATTATTTTGAAATGGCTAGATGTAATGAAATGAAACTTGGTATGAAGTTAGATCAACCTAAGGAGAAGATTTTTTTGCATTTTTTTTTCAAAATGGCCGCCATTTCTAAGATGGCCGCAAAAATACGTGAAAATTTCAACTTTGTCGGAATTCAACGAAAATTGATTTCTAGGTAGATTTTAACGCTGCGAACAACATGGAATCATCGAATTAGTTGTCTGGGGTGACATCAGCTATTGCTTGCAATTGCAAATCTAGTTTATTTTGCGTTTTGTCTTGCAAGGTGAACTTTGCAGTGACTAAGTTTTGCAATTTTCTATAACTGTCAATGCATTTATATGAGGATAAGAAATGTCCGGGATGATTTATTTTGCCATACTTTCAATCTCGCAAAGATCGCGAAATTAAAGTTGCTCGAGAAAAAATAGTTGGTATACGGTATCTGTTAAAAGAGTTATCAAAATTTATTGATATTCGTTTTATAGCGTTCATTAAAGAAAACACGAGGCTGTCAAGAGTCATAAAGTTTTGGGGTATGTTCTTTTTTAAAGACAGACATAGAGTCAAATAAAATGGATCCTATAGTAATTTTGTAATGACCAATGCTGTGTAAGATTTGCAATTTTAATAAACCACAAAATAAATTATGACATGGTGCAACTATCACAGGCTCGGGAATTTGAAACTATGTTTTAAGTAATAGACAGATGAAATCATCAGGTCATTAAGTCATTATACATTCAACAAATTCGTAATTTTGTCGGTAATCGTGCAGATCGACATAAAAATACACGATAAATTCCGCATAATATAAACGCTATTTTCCAGTTTCAATTTTTACATCGTAAAAAAAAACACCAGTCTGTGAAATATAGCCTAGAATTTACTGTTTAAAAAATCAATATACCTAATGTGCCCTCGCAGGGCTTGAGTACTGAGACACAGGACTCAGACGGATGGACGTATGGATGGTGAACAAAAGGAAGGGAAAATAAAACCTCGATAATAAGCCACTTCTAATGTTTTTAAAAAATATTATAATAAGAAGCTAGAGATTAATAGGTTTTTATACGAGACCATAATAAAGGTACGGGATATGGTCAACAAGTATGAGAAATTTCGTCTTTTCCCGAGTGAAACAAGAGAAAAGGCATAGAATTTCTCACACAAGAAGAAAATAGGTCGAGTGTAATTTTTTTTTCCTTACAATATAACGATCAAACTGTAGGAAAGTTAGCTTATTCTCAGAAATACAAACAAAGCTCAGCATCTTATGGCTCTGGGGCTAAACCCGTTTCCTCAAGCAAATTTGGGTTCTTGAGCGAAAACAGGATTTACTCTGAGAAACCTGGTTTTCTTCCTAGGAAACTTCAGGAGTACTGCAGAGGAGTACATTTTATTTACTGGTTACATGACAGCTGTCCATTTTAATGTTGTAATACATGTGTAGCCAAAATTTGTTTTTTACGTGCTCTTTTAAATAAAGTACAGTCGTTTTTTCAAATGTCATTTTCGTTTGTTTTTAATGAATCTGTCGGTGATATGTTATGACAAGGCATCAGATTTTTGTCATGATCGTGTACATTTAAGGTCATGCAAATTTAATCTCTGGTTGAATGTAAAACTTTTGAAAATTTTACAGGGGGGCTTAGGTTATTACCTGAGACGAAATATATTTGTTAGCCTCGCGGGCCATATTATTTATATTCCATATACAATATGCTCGCAAAATTTATTGAGCAAGGCTTTCATCCAATGAACAGTGTTTGGGCCAGATAATTCCAGCACCCCCCCCCCCCCCCCCCT
>MJUU01017349.1:3539-28311 GCA_002080025.1 Modiolus philippinarum | reverse complement strand
AAAAAAAAAAAAAAAAAAAAAAAAAATGCCGACTTTTAAATTTTTTGCCCTTCTTTGACAACGGAAGTTGAATCTGCACAGCCTCAGATGAAAGAAGACATTAGATTGGCCCCAACTCTGCGAGTAGGGGCTGACGCGTCCAATGATCATAGGGAATTTGGGTCTTCGAAAGTAGAGACAATCTGATATGGAGAAGGCCTAAATTATTCTGTTCATGATTTTCCTGATAAATTTTAGGAGGAGATCGAATTGTTCTGAATGTTGCTACGTTACTAAATTATCTGAATGTCTTGAGAAGCCTTAGTTGTGCTGGCCAAAATAGCCTCTTCAATTTTGTCATTTATTACTTTTATAATAATTTTTACCAGTCGACTGAAAGGAGGAAAATATATGGAGTTATGGAAAAATGGACATCAAAAAGATATCACTTTGAGAACACCAAGACCAAATCCCGCTTCTTGTTCTAGTTGGAGATGGAAGATAACTGAATAATTTCTTAAAATATTTAACTTTTATGATGTTTATTCCTAACATTAACATTAACAACTACCTGGTTCGTAGTGGTACGTATCAGTAACGTAGTGTATCGTACAAAAACGTACTAAAACCTACCATTAACGTAGCAGACCGTAGTTGAAACGTAACGAACCCTAGCAATACTTACTAAAACGTAGTTTATACCGGACGAAACGTACTAAAACGTTGTGAAACCTGGATAATTCAATTCAAGTAACCCGTAGTAAAACCGCGCAAAACGTAGGGAAACTTACTAAACCGTAGCATGAACCTAGTAAAACGTAGAGACCGTTAAATTATGACAAAAATGACACGAAACGTGGCCATATGAAACGTAGTAAAACCGGAGGCTTGAAACGTGACAGTGGGACAAAGGCTTAATATCTGATAAGTGAAGTTTTATGCATGCCGAGACCGTATGAGATGAAATCCAACTTTTCTAATTTACACGGTCTTTACTATAATAATTGGTTAATGGTACTGTTCAATTTTCACACATCGTTATGTGAGTGCTAAAGTATTATTTTGCCCTGATTGCTATTTATAACGACCTTTGAAATCCGGGTTTGAAATTAAAGTCTAAAAATGCACCTATTCAAACCAAATGTGATTTTACATATTAATACGTTTTCTTAGATTATAAAACAAGAAATAAAAAAAAGTGGAAAATTCTTGTTCCGGGATCTTTTTTATTCAACTTCAAACAGAGTGATAAAACTGGTCTTCCGAAAACAGGAAAGTTCCCCAAATCACTCCATTCAAATGAAATTCTATATCATATTAATTTTCTAATGTTTTTTCCATTGTCCCTTCTTTCAATAAAGCCAAAAACATACTAAAACAAAAGGAGCAATCATATAAGATCAACAAAATGAAGTGATAAACTAAATAAATAGGAACTATATTCGAATTTCGAAGGGACTCTATGGGGACTTAATAATGTTCCGAATTTGTTAATTTTTAGAACTGAATCATCCATTTTGGCGTTTTTTTACACTGGAATCGCAGTTCCAAATAGTAAAGAACTGGAAGATTTTGCAAGTGAATAATTGAATTTTTTTCAGTCTGATTTATGATGTTAAAAATTGAGCATGAAGTAGTGACCTACAACAGAGATAATTACCGTAAAATCTTTCCAACCAGGAGTTATGTAAAGCTAAAGTTAGGGGTTTTCTCGGCTTGATGTTAGACGTCCTGAAAACGAAAATTAAATCCAAAGAATATGCAAATATGCATAATCCTGTGTTAAAATCCAAGAATTTAACAAATGCACTTAATAAATTTGGCATCCAAATCATTTTAACACACAAAAATTCAGAGAGCCGAAAAACATGTCTGATTTCCACGAAGACGCGGGAAATTTGAAACCAGTGTCTGCTTAGAGCCGTCAATTTTCCTTTTATATCGTGAATGTCATGTTCAACTGTTGATAACTTTTTCATTTATGAATAAATACATTTAAAATAAATTGAGTCTGACACACTGTATTGATGCAACGGTATCCCCCGGGGGTTACTTTCATATATTGATGGGATGTATGTCTTTTTTCGGGTCGATTTTTTCAGGTTTTGGTATTAATTTTGGGTATTTTTTTAAGTGGATTAGTATTTTTTTGAGTATATATTTCATAAACTGGGTATAGTTTCGGGTCGTGTGATTTTAACAGCCTGGTATTTGCTCAAGTTGACATTAGAGGGTAACAGGGTAAAATTTTATCACATAAAATAACTACTACACTAGCCTGTATTTGATATCTACTTCAAATCTTAGAAAGCAACACTGATTATCAATGTATGAGATAAAGGTTATTCGAGACATTTGTGTGAGCTGGTATTTGTTTGAGTAAATGTATGGTTTGGTATAGATTTGGGTATACTTTTATCTGCTTTCATGGGTATTGATTCGGGTTGGGTTTTTATTTTTGTAAATGCACATCCCCGTCAAAATTTTACCAAGTAACCCCCCGGCACGGTATAAAATCGAAAACAAGTAGAACTTGTGAATAAATTTTAGTTCAAATTCAAATTTAATTATCTTTAAACTATATATAGTTTGTGATAAGCAATACAAACAATAAACTAGAAGTGGTGCCATCAGAAAAGATGGCCATTCCCGCACTCACCTGTTTGACACAGAAAACAGTCGTTATTGACCCTTGGGGTAATTTTCCTCAACATTTTTAAAATCAAATTATCGATAGTCACAACTTTTACTAAGAAAGTATACAAGGATATACGGTTGCTAGGTAGAATTTCCAAAAATGAGTGGTCTTTGAGACTTTCATGAAATTTACCAAATTTGGAATCAATTATTTTGAAAATCCAATTGGTGGAAATGATTGCCCTAATCGAAACAAATCCTAACACTATTGTTGCTAGGTAGAATTCCAAAACATAAGTGGTCTTTGACACTTTCAGGAAATTTACCAAATTTGGAATCAATTATTTTGTAGATCCGATTGGTGAAATTGATTGCCCTAATATAAACAAATCCTAACAGTATGGTTGCTAGGTAAAATTCCAAAAACAAGTGGTCTTTGACACTTTCAGGAAATTTACCAAAATTGGAATCAAACATTTTTGAAAACCAATTGGTGAAAATGTTTGCCCAAATAGAAACAAATCCTAACAGTATGGTTGCTAGGTAGAATTCCAAAAAATAAGTGGTCTTTGAGACTTTCAGGAAATTTACCAAACTTGGAATCAAATATTTTTGAAAATTCAATTGGTGAAAATGTTAGTCCTAATTGAACAAATTACTACATGTATGGTTGCTAGGTAGAATTCCAAGACATAAGTGGTCTTTGAGACTTTCAGGAAATTTACCAAAGTCGGAACCGGAATCAAAATTCTGAAACTTTATTGCACATCTGCAGACTATATGCAACAATTCTATCACAAAATTAAAACACTATACCAAAAAATGAAGGAGGAGTTCCACTGAAAAGCTCACATATATAAAATAGACATCTTAGGCCTCTTGTTTGCACCAATACCAATATAAAAAATCGGAAAGCTTATTGCGCATCTGCAGCATATATGCAACAATTCTATAACAAAATTATAACACTAAATCCAAATATGTAGGAGGAGTTAGATTGACAAGCTCACATATATAAAACAGACATCTTGGGGCCTCTTGTTTGCACCAAGACCAATATCAAAAATCCGAAAGCTTATTGCGCATCTGCAGCATATATGCAACAATTCTATAACAATTTAAAACACTAAATCCAAAAATGAGCGAGGAGTTCAACTGACAAGGTCCATCTAACGGACAGACGGACGGACAGACGGACAGACGGACGGACGGACGGGACCAAAACAATATCCCCGCATTTTCTTCAGAAAAATGCGGGGATAATGACAGAAAAAAAATATTTAGTGTAACAGGGGGAAATTGCTTGTCCTTGGTGGTTTTCGTTGATCGTACTATCGTAACGTAAACCTACGTAATTTGATGTCATACATATCTGAATTATAAAGCCTTTAAATAGATAAAACCCGGGGATTCCGAAAATATACCTGTGATTATTGTGTTCTTACCTCAGTTAAGCCTGAAGGCCACAAGTGGTAACATAGGTTTATATATGGCTTGTCGAAAGACATATTTATTTCACTGTTGTACCGTTATGATAACAAAAGTTAGTAACAATGATCCTAAGAAGTTCACTTTTTAATAATATTAAACTTGGTGACTTATTGTTTTTGCAGTTTCTTATTATCATTCTTCTTCTCATTATTACTCCACCTCTAATCTTGGCATCAACTTGTCCCACCACTTGGAGGCGAAGATCTTGATCGAATTTTACATGAACTCCAACGTAGATCACATCCTCAATTGAGAGGTTCACTCAACTTTTGGAATTCTCAAAATGACCACCGTTGCTAAGGAAACTGAAAAGAGACGGGGAAGTTAAAAGTGCTCAGAATGTTGAGCTGTAAGTGTCTCTTTGACACATTCCCCGTTCCGTTTTTTTATCTAAAAGATGCCAAAATCAAAATTTGAAATAAAGAACTTCAGATTTGTTTTATTTATTGGATATTAATAGGATTTTTTATTTATGAAAAAGAAAGGAAATGGGGTAAATGTCAAGGAGACAACATCACATCTCCAGGTTCGAACGACCCAAAACAAAGCATCTTGGGGTCACCATTATGTTAATTTTGATCCAACCTTACACTGAGTGTGCAATTATTCGACAAGTTGCACTCGTATTATGGACTCTTTGAGCCAAACTAGAGCAGAATTTTTATGGTAAGTTTGAAATGTTACACATTGATGCAATGTTAATGTGCAAGTGTATATATTTGTATCTTCATTCTTCATATATTTTACTCATGTAGGTCTAGAAAATATCATCCGAAAATGAGCACTATATGCATTCTAAGTTGGCACCAAAGCTCAATTTAAACAACATGGAAAAAAATTGTAGATGTCTGCCGAATTAAACTTTTGATGAACCGATAAACTACAGTCATTAATGTTACTGTAATGCGTAAAAAAATGTTTGTCTTTATGTTCTATCTTCAGAAGTTTGAAAATTGTTTAGGGCTAAAATTTCAAGGAAAAAATCTTTTGAATTTTGGAATATTATACTGTACCAATTAGTGTGGTGCATAAATAATATTTTTGCTTTCTATAGATAGCTTGGTAGCAGCCAATTTAAAGAAATTGACTATATACACCATTTTATCAGTCGTGAGAACAAACGTTTTAAGTTTAAAAATTCTTCATCAGGAAAACATTTTTGACTGTCTAAAACCAGAGAATCTCGAAAAAGATGATGGGGGGGNTTCAGTTCATAAGAATTGCCTTCTTTAGTTTCAAATATTTATTAGAAAAATATACTAGACATATACCTATACATGTATTAAAAATACAAGATATACAAATAAAAGTAAAAACTTATGCAATGGGATTAAGAAACAAGTTATATAAACTTATATAAATCTGTCTCCCGAATTATCAACTATTGTTGCATTGAAGAGTCGACAGTTGCTATTGTCTAACAATGATATGAATACAAAACCAGAGGCTGCCAGGAGCCTGTATCGCTCACCTTGCTTTCAGTTGCCACAATCAAGCTAACATTGTAAGTTATACAGTTGAACTTTACTATATTTCTTTGTTGGCCTTTTTTTGACAAAAACGTTCTTGCTAAAGACCACTTTCAACACCAGTTTTGAAGTTGAAACATCATTTTGTAAATGGAGGTCAACGACAATTTTTAACACCGTATTTTTAAGTTACGATATCAATATCTATTTAGAAACCGAATTTCATTGAAATCGGACAATGTTGAATTTTCCCGCCTTTTTTTGGCATCCATTTGAAATTGGCAGTCCAACAACAACACCAATTATGAAGTAGCGACATCAATATCCACTTGGAAACCAAATTTCATTGAAATCAGACAATGTTGAATTTTCCCGCCCTCTTTGGCGGCCATTTTGAAAATGGCAGTCAACGAACAATTTGAAATCCAGTTTTGAAGTCGCAACATCAGTATCTATTTGGAATCCAAATTTCATTGAAATCAGACAATCTTGAATTTTCCCGCTCTTTTTGGTGGCCATTTATAAAATGGCGACCAAAGAATTTTAACACCGGTTTTGAATTTGCGACATCAATACCTATTTGGAAACCAAATTTCATTGAAATCAGACAATGTTGAATTTTCCCCGCACTTTTTGGCAGTTATTTTGAAAATGGCGGTCATCGAACAATTTTCAACACTGGTTTTGGAGTCGCAACATCAATATCAACTTGGAAACCACATTTCATTGAAATCGGACAATGTTGAATTTTCCCGCCTTTTTTGCCGCCATTTTTAAAATGGCGATCAACGAACAACTTTTTACATCGATTTTAAGGTCGCCACAGCATGGCAAACATTTTACTTATTTACACTTAACCTTCATCTTCTATAGTTTGGAAATAAATAAAAGACAAAAAAATTGAAAATTCTGAAAATTCCATGAAAAAAGGGCAATTACTCCTACAAGGATTTTTGTATTTTCTTCAAAATTTCCGGGTGGGTAGATCTTGATATGCTGAACCTTTTTGCAATTTACAATTGACCTCTTTCTGTTACACTTTTTGAAATAAAAAATAAAAAATGCAAAAATTTTGAAAATTTTACGGAAAAAGGGCTATAACTCCGAGATAGGTTTTCAGATTATCTTCAAAATTGCATGGTAGGTAAATCTCATCATGCTTACCATTTGAACTCTTGTCAGATTTTTTTTATATCTGTAATGGTTTTCGAGTTTTCGGCCAAAAACTGCAATTTACCCCTAGGTTCTATTTTTAGCAATGGCGGTCACGTTGTTTGACAAGCCGACTAATCGAATACAATTTTGAAAGTGCATACCCTTGTGATGGTTCTGGGCCCAGCAGTTTCAGAGGAGAAGATTTTTGAAATTGTTGACGGATGGACGGACAAACGGACGGACAACAGACGTAAAGTGATGGCAAAAGCTCACATGGCCTTTTAGTCCAGGTGAGCTAATGATGAGTATCTGCCTAGTATTTATGTGCTGGAAGGTCAAAACATGATGTGCACGGTCAACTCGACAAACAATGCTAAGTTGATTTAGTCAAATCTCTTTGTACGTGAAATAAACTCTCTTACTATTGTACAAAAAAATTGTAGATTTTCATATTCAGACAAAAGGTTGTTTCCGAAAAGAAGGGATTTAAAATGTGTATTCCCTAAAGTAAAGACAGTAATATTTCTAATTTCTGAATAATTTGGACAACGGAAAAAGTATTGATCATTATTTTCAATTCTCCGCAGGTCTATGAATTTGAATCAATTACATTTTTCCTATATAACTGATCCTTTAGAAGAATAGACTGTAAACGTAGTCTTGCCAGCAGTATCTGAATTTTTCTGCAACCTAGGTTAAAATAATAAGGAGTTTTAAGCAAACTTCTATTCAAATAGCGATTGAAACAACATTCTCACATCAAGAGGAAGATTATTCCAAAGTTTAATTACTGATGAGGACAAAAATGAGTTTTGGTAATAGGACGTTCTAGTTTATATTCAAAATATCATTTATTTGTCTAGTGTTGTAATGATGTCTTTCACCAATTTTCGAAGTGATTAATACATTCAAGTACTCCGGGGAACTTTTGTGATACATCTCATGAAATTTTATAAGTTTATGTTTATTACGTCTAGACTGAAGGGTTTCCCATCCAGTTTCGTCATACAGAAGTTGTTTAGAAGATAATTTTGTTCCTCCAGTAACTATTCTTGCTGCTTCAAGTTGCAGAAATTCAATGGATTGTTTCAAGTATTCTGGAACATTATCCCAAACTATAAATAGGTCTGATAAAAAGAGAAATACATTGTTTGTAAATGGTGGCGTTTCAATGGGACTGTTGCACTATCTCTAGTTACCGTGTCCGCCGCTAGGTTCGTTAGTGAACTGGTGAGTTCCGGTCGATAAGCCCTGTTCAAACTAATGTTAAATTGGCAAAGTTTAAAGTGAAATTGTAAATAACCCTGAACAATTATATACACAATTTTAAAGTAGTTACAACAAATGACATATAAGCTACAACATCCGAAAATCGCAAAATCGTATGTTTTGTAGTTATTTTTAAGTTACCATCTATCGACACAAATAAGTGTCATAAATTTATCTTCATATGCATGATATGCCGTTAATTTTTCGAAGAAAAACAATTTCATCTATATTATGATGTCATTTGCTACATTGCATACTGTTTACCTGTAATCTGGACACATTATCCACACCTGTGAATCGCTTACATGTCAAAATCAGCGGTGTTCTTTTTGATGTACAAATCATAGGTGTGACAAAACAAGGTAAAAAAACGAATTTTTTTTTTAAACAATACGTATTTAATCCAGAATATCGTCGGTATTTGAAATGTACATTTTGATTCAAAAATCTTTTTCATTTTTGAAAATTTGTATAGGATTGGTACGGAATACACATTTCTAAAAATCAGAAATTTTGTTTTGAAGACAAAATTGAAATGTGTTTTGCAAGGATGAAAAGTAAATATAAATAAATAAAACTAAACTTAAAAAATTACCGGCTTTTATTCAATCTGGGACTAATATTTAGTCCCAGATTCAATGCATTTTAGCATTTGAGATTATATTGAAACTGACTATTCTATTAAATGCAGGTTACTGCTACATGTCAAATGCCATCTATTCGAATTCAATAACACCTGTATATTGAAAGGTGTTGAGGGTGGTACATGTTTTGCAAACTGTGTAGGGTTAGGTAAACCCTGTCATGTAATTTGCAATCAGGTGACCTGTTTGTAATCTCAAATTTTGATTAAATCATAATCAGAACAAAGATTGAGCTAGTTAATGAGATTGTTTTGTATGTATTACACATAACAGAAAAAAAAAATCAATAAATAACAACAAAAGCATAAAAATCAAAAATATAAAAAATAGCAAAATAAAACGGCTTCATATATCGACAAGCCATTTCCTGTATTAAAAGTTGAAACACGGAATTTCAATATGCGAAAAGAATTATTTTAAAATTGTAAGTGGTCTTAAAGAAATTTTAAAAATGACCAATTTTACATACAAATGCACTAGCATTATCGACCGCAACTCACCAGTAAATGATAAGGGGAGCTAACTGTGCATTATGAAACAGTCCCATTTAAATTTTACCTTTCGAAACATAGATGAACGTGTTGAAACTTTGCTCATTAAAGTTTGAATATGATCGTTCTAACTTCCATCTTCTGAGATGATAACACCCAGATGCTTATGTGTTTCAACTTCTTTAATCATTACATTATTCATATAAACTGGGGGGGGGGGTGGTGGTGATGGGGCTTTATTTTTTTGGGAAATTGTCATGATCTCTGTTTTGTCGGGATTAAATTTTACTAGCCATTGTTTAGACCATTGGTAAACTTTTTCAATATTATCATTTAATTGTTCAGCTGCCTGGTATTCGCTATTGTCGGCAATGAGGTAAAGTGAGGTATCGTCAGCAAATATATTTATAAAGGAAGAGATATCATTGACAATGTCATTTATATATATTAAAAGAGAAAGGGCCTAGTATTGAACCTTGAGGGATTCCAGCGTTTTTTTTTAATTTCAGAGGTAGCACCACTTATTACAACATGTTGGTGTCTTTCAGACAGATAATTTTCGAACCAACTTAGTGATATGCCATCTATTCCTATTTGTTTTAACTTATAAATCTTTGTGCCAGACTCTATCGAATGCCTTGCCAATATCACAAACATTATTCTAATTTCTTTACCATCACCTATGGCCTTAGCAAAACCATATATTATACATAATAATTGGTTTACTGGACGGTATCCAAACTGAAATTTTGTTATCAGACGGTTTGCAACAAGGAAGTTGTATAGGTATTTGAATATATATTTTTCCATTACTTTACCAATTATAGAAAGTAAAGAGATGGGTCTATATAGATACACAATTCTTTTCACCTTTGTTTTTGAATGGTCGGTAATATGGATATAAGTCAAACTAGGAGTTTGAGTGTTTTCATCATAATTATGAAGACTTGCTTCAGAATCATCAATACATGATTGCTTACAGAAAAAAAAGTTTTGAAAAGGTTTGCCTTATCAAGATCATTCTCAATTACTTACCATTCTATATTTAGTGGAGGGTATTCAGATTTGAGTGAAATTGTTCCCGAGATATTTCGTAAAAATTGCCACCAATTTTGTATGTTAGTTGTAGGCGATTCCAAGTGTTTTTTCGACATACTAGTATTTAAATTATCTTTAGCAGATTTAAACAGATATAAACATTTATGACGAATTTTTCTATGCTTTGCCCAATCATAATCAATGTTAGTTTGTTTAGCCTTTTTGTGTAAGCAACGTCCCTTGCGAATGGTTTTACGTATTTGTCCCTTCATCCACGGAGGATCAGATTTTCTTTGCCATATCATTTTATTTGGAATGGAATTCTCTGTAGAGGTTATAATTTTGTTTGTTACATTTTGTACAGCCGAATTTAGGTCAGTATTTTCGATGATATCCCCAATCAGTATTTCTTAATTATTCATTTAGTAGAGCAGAGAAGGGCATGCTTACCCTTCCGGAGCACCTGATGTCACTTTCAGTTTCACTGGAGTTCACACTGTGAGTGCTTTGTTTTGAATGTTGTGATTTCTGTTTCTGTGCTTTGTGTCTGTCTAGCGTCGTTGTTTTGTGTCTGGAGTCATTGTTTTCTGTGTTCTCGTTATGGCCATGCCTTTGGACTTCGATTTTTGTAAATTTCACTCCTTTGTTCCTTCGTTATTCTACTGCCGTTGTTTAATAATTCGTAATCACCCCTATAATACTGCCATATTTTCCTTTTCATTGCTTTTTGATAGCTTTTTTCAACGTTAATAATACCACTAACCGGACAATGATACCGTATTGAATTTCCAAGGATATTTCCCCAACTTCAGAATAAAGGATAATATTTGGATCAATAACTATAATTAAATCTAAAAGAAATGCAGAATTTTCTTGGAAGAAGTAAATTGGTTCAGTAATAATTTGTGTACAGCTATTTTGAATATAGATATCTCTTATTTTTATTTTTCGTGAGTTAAGCTGATCTTCGTTCAGATCACCACAGATTACAACATTATCAATGTTTTTAGTATTTGCCATTTCAATCGGGTAATTTATAAGGTCCCAAATGTGTTTTCAGAATCAGGTGGACGGTAGAAAAGGCCGAATAAGATTTTTGTACCTTTAGTATGTACTTTTACCCATACACTCTCAATACCGTTAACCCTTACTTCTGTTATTTCACAACTATAAATATTCTGTTTTACGCAAACTGCTACCCCTCCACCAATGCGTCCTACTCGATCATTACGATATGGCAAGCCAAAATTGCTAAATTCAATATCATCATTAGATATTTGAGGATTAAACCATATTTCGGTAAATAATAGGACATCCCTGTCGTTAAATTCCGATTCGATTATGTCTCGTTTTGATACATAGCTTTATGTATTTAAACATATAAATGTGACAAGATTATTTAAGTTTACAAATATATCTTAAAATGGCAACAGATTCGCTGATTGTTGAAATGTCAGACGAGGAGCTAGGGCCTGGATTAGGTTCAACATCCTCAGCTAATAATATTAGTAACCATATCATTAAGGCCGTCGAAAAGAGTCTGGCAAAGTTAGTCACGACATTGATATTGTGATAAGATTTTTTTGTTACTCGATTTTCCTGAAAAGTAGCAAAGCTGGAAAAGTCGGACAAATTTATAACAATATGAGGTTCAACTTTGCATACAAGTATACAAGTAATATATATTGCAACACCAATACTTTCATAATTTACAAAAAGTAAATAAAATAAGAGAAAATTTACTGACAAACATTTACCTGGTTGTAGTCGAGTCGACCGCACATGATTCAGTCCAATGCGCAACCAATAATTAGCTATATCAACGCACATATTTCTCTATCATTGATATTATAAAAAAAGTTCAATATACAACACAGATTCATTTCCTGAACCTCCGACCCAGTCAAAAGATGGCAGACAAAGCACTTCGAAAACTGAATAAAGCACAAAACCAAATAAACAAAAATATATACAAAAACAGAAAAATAGTATGACAATTTAATCATTTGGATTTTCCAATTCTGACAGTAAAAAATTTGAATGTATTGAATAAAAATACAAATTAAAAATCCCTTTCTGGGTTTCGGAATGGCATTGGATAAAAGAACACCATATACATTTATGACGTATTAAGGGTTTTACTACAGATCCGAGATACAGAGAAGACATAAGATCAGTGATAACTTCACCAATCAAATAGACATGAGTTGAGCGTGACATTCTTTTTAGATAAACTCATTGGGACATTTTTATGTTCATAATTATATAATAATATGTTCATTGTTATTTTCTTACGTGCGAGAGTAAAGTTAGAAAATATAGAAAAAAGACAACAACATTACATTCAATCAATGTATCTTCGATGCCAGTTTTAAGTTCCAACATATATAGTGCATTTCAGAGGGAAGACAAAACAAACCAAGACGATACTATATGCCATTCGCAAATTGTACATTTACGGTTGACCATTCTTGTTTATCACTTTAAGTTGATTCCATCAATTTTATGTAAGTTATCAACGTTTAGTGTACTAGTATATATTTCAGTTTTGCCTTCTTTTAAGTTACTAGTATTAAAATGCATAAATAAAACTAAATTCCTATATCACGTGTCTTATAACTTCGATTTTTGTAAATTTCATTCCATTGTTCCTTCGGTATTCTACTGCCGTTGTTTCACAATGATAATTTCAGAATATTTTTTTTTTATATAAAAAACCTTTTAAGTCTGTCTCATTACAAAGTCAAATCTTGTATACTTACCCTAAGGATGGATTTAAGTAATTTTTTAAATATGAATCTGAAAAATATATACACTCGCACTTTTTCATTTTAATGACCAAATACAAAATTATTTCCCCATTCATCTTCCCGTGCTTTTCAACAACACAAGTTTTGCAACCTACCGGTTGACTGCAAGTACTCGGGGAAATCACTAACCTAGTAGTCGGTACTTCGTATTCAATGCTGACTAGAAAACCGATTTAATTTGGATACTTGCAATATCAAAATTTTAGAATTTTAATATGTATTTCACTCGTGCACATCTGTCCTTAGCTGAATGTTTGCTTTTCATTATAGACCCTTCTTGGTGTTCGTTCTCTTTATCTTTTTACACATATTTACACATATTTTGATTTATTGTCTTCCAAATGATTTGATTTGGTTTTCACTGTTCAATTATCAAAATGGCCATCTGCAGAAAGTAAATATGCGGTAACTCGGGTATTTTTTTTTTTTATTTATGCGCAAAGAAAGTTCCCCCATACTCAAACAGTTAATGAATGCTTTCTATTCGAAAAAGTGCTAGTTACTCAACATTCCGTTTTTTCTACTTCGTTGTCAAACTCGAGGCACGCTATTCGTAGGTAAGCTCATTCTTAAAACGCATATTTATGAATTTAATGGGTACACGAATTATGGTTGTTTAAGGTAGTTCGACACTAATACACGGCACATTCGATTGGCGCAGTCGGATGCGGAATTGACTGGATTTTCAAGCCGGAATATTCCTTATTTGGCCTATCCATTGTGACGTCATAATAGCTTGACATATACTTTCCCACCAATTACCATAAATATCGTCTGTTTCGTAAATTATATAGAATATTTCTCTTAATCAAACGGTGACAATAGATTTTATTAGTTTAACTTAAAGCTAAAATGTATACCTCTGAAATGCCAAAAAATAAAAAAATCTATGTGATGTTTATTTCATATGAAAGCTAAACAATGAGCATGTTCTCACAGTTTCCTACACTGTAAAAACGGTGTTTAGATTTTAAACACTTTAAAAACATGTTTAGATCTAACATGTTTAGAAATATGTTTAAATCCTAAACACTTAATGGTTGAAATGTGTTTAATGCTAAACACTTTATGGTTGATATGTGTTTAATGTTAAACACGTTTAGGAATTAAACATGTCGAGAAACACAAACTATCTTGACTTTATTTCGAGAATGTATGTGAAACACATTTTAAACACATTCCTAAACGCCTAAACACTTTCCCAAACATGTTTAGATCTAAACATATTTAGCTGTTTTATAATCAGAGTTGTTGTCCGTTTAGAGGGCGCTGTGTTCTTCCTTTGTTTAATTTTGAAAAAGGAAACGTGGCGATAAACAAAGACGAACCCAGCTTCTTTCGTTAAGAAGACACTGCTTTAAAACAGATACATTTTTTAGAGGTATGTATTTGGTACTATTTGATGTTTAATAAGTTTGATACTTATAGATTTATTAATTCTCCTTTAGTTTTAAATTCTTTGCACTGATTTTGACAATGACCTCTCATTCTCATGTACATGTACATGTAACTACATATATACTTTTGATTTCTAGGAAATGTTTTAAAGAATGTTTTTCTAATACAAATGTATATGACATTTATTTAATACAAACACCTTTTTATTTGAAGTGCCTGAATACTATTTTTGTATGAATATTTTGAAGAATGCTTAAGACACTAGTGCTTTTGTCGGGCAAAGGATGACAGTGATAGTAAGAGCACTTTGCCAGTTTAATTGATCTTTGTTGACAATCCCACACCCATGACCAAGAAAGACATGGATGTAGCGTTGCTCAACAATTAGCAAAGAATTCCGCTTAAACCGGTGCTAGGGGCCGTCTTGAACTTACTATGAGGTATGAGCAAAGCTCATTGTTGAAGGCCTCATGGTGACTTCAAGATGAAGAACAACAATAAAAGCGTTGTTCCTTTGCTTGTTTTTTACCATGTATTTGTAGAGACTTTGTCTCATGTGCATTTACTCCATATCCTTTTATTCACCATTTAATTCTCTTTTTATGTCTGTTTAGGTAACGGAAGCTGCACTTGTGGATTGGAGTGTCGACAACTTCCTCAAATGGAACAAGACTGAAGAAAAGAATATTTTTGAATAAATAAAAACTCCCCCAAAATCCTAACTTAATAGAAATTCAACAAAACACGATGAGTCTAAACATGTTTAGGTCTAAACACCTAATATCTAAACATGTTTCAGATCTAAACACTTTCTTTTCTACTAAACATGTTTTTAGATGCTTAAAAACGAAGACAAAAAGTGTTTAGGATTGTGTTTTAAATCTAAACACCATTTTTACAGTGTATATATTCTTTGTAAATATTGCTGAAAATTACTGAATTTGGCCTGATTTTCAAAGCCTGATTACAGGAGAGGATAATCGGTAACATATCATTTTTATTTTATTTTTTGAACAAATGGGCTAAGAACTACAAAATATCTTAAAATAAAAAATAAATTCAAATTTTCTTTAAAAATCGCTAAAAATTATCACTTAAGGTAGTTGGACACTAATACACGGCGCATTCGATTGGCGCATTTGCAAAACTCAAGGCGGATGCGGAATTGACTGGATTTTCAAGCCGGAATATTCCTTATTTGGCCTTTTCATTGTGATGTCATAATAAATTGACATACACTTTCCCGCGAATTAGCTCCCCTTTACCATAAATATTGCCTGTTTCGTAAACTATATAAATTTTTTTCTTAATCAGACGGTGACATATAGATTTTATCAGCTCAACTTAAAGCTCAAATGTATACCTCTGAAATATCAAAAAATAAAAAAAATCTATCTAATGTTTATTTCATATGAAAGCTTAACAATAAGCATGTTCCCACAGTTCCTTATATATTCTTTGTAAATATTGCTGAAAAATACTGAATTTGGCCTGATTTTCACCTGATGTCACTCCCGGTTTTCATGGGAGTTCACACTATGAGTGCCTTAGTTCTTAATGTTATCTTTTTATTTCCGTGCATTGTAGCTGTCTCACGTCCTTGTTTTGTCTTTGTTTTTATCTGTTACCGTTTCTGCCATGTCTTTGGACTTCGATTTTTGTAGTCATCGCTTCCCTTGTTCCTTCGGTATTCTACTGCCGTTGTTTCAAAGACTGATTACAGGAAAAGACGATCGGTGACCTATCTGTTTTATTCCATTTTTGAACAAATGGGCCAAGAACTACAAAATATCTTAAAATAAAAAAATTCTGTCTGATATTTTTATTAGGCTCGAACTAGCTAATGGTAGATCGATAGTCTTCCGCCATTTTGAATTTGTTATTTATGCTGTTGTGGTGTTATCTACTTTTTAGATATGCAAATATTTTTATTTGATAATGAATCAATATATATTATATTCCATAATGCAAAGTGAAAAGGACCTACATGCACTTGATTTTACATGTCTTTATCTAATTAGACGAGGTATGGTAACTTGATAATTAAATGAATTGGAAGAAGATTTTTGAAAAAGGGAGATAATCTGATAAAAATATTTTACAAAGATATCACTATGAAAATTCACATTTTACGAATTTTATGGAAAACAAAGTCGGTGAACCCAATTTTTCTTTATATTTTTTGAAATTATGTTCAAAGGGCTAACACATGAGTAAAGTAGAGAGAAATCTATGGAATAGTTTTAAAGAAATCAACAATATACCTGTTTTGCCTATATATTCATTAGAAATATTTGATTATTTTGATATCAGTTATTTTAAAAACAAGCATGTTGACCCCTTTTCTTATTTTTTAAATTTCAATGCTTATATAATAAGGAAACTTTCCTGTAAAAATAAAACAATTCTATGGAAAAAAATTGGAGTACCCATCTACCTTAAATCATTCTTGTACACAATAGGCTTCGAAAATTGCATTTTTGTGGAATAGTTGTACAGCCAATATTTGATTTAACATATCTCCAATTTGTACAAAAAGTGGGTTTCAGAACGGATTGAAGGAGTGGTCTGAGAGATTCGTAGAATCATAGACATTCGTAGTTCACATTTATAAAACAATGTTTAAAGCTAAATATTGTTATTTCATCCCCACACTTTTGTGCAATATGCTTCAAAACTTTAAAGTTTGGCTTAGAAATTACGAATATACCATATTTTTTACCAATAGTATATTAATATTACATAGGACTTTGTGGTAATGAATGCATTATTAAACTAATAGAGAAAGGTGGAGTATTCTCTATAGATATAGCTTCATCTTTTTCTTATTCGATGTTCTGTCTTACCCGCATAGCATGCCTTCTTATAACTACCCATTCAACCCTACCAATATACTTACAAAAATTTTATGTGAATATTTTTTTCTTTAGATTGTTGTATGTTACATATTTATTATAAGTTTTGAGAATTAAATATGCCGCTGTATTTTTGAGGTTGTAATGTAGGAAAGTCACGCACGATTTTTCAACGTGCGCGAATCGGCTTGTTTTTATTGCTAATTGCCAATTTGTAAAGCATGAAGGCGGAATCTATTATTTTCAGTGATGAGTTATTGAGAACTAAAGATGAACAACATATTTTGAGATAATTATACTTAGTAATAAGAGACTTACAACTGAAATTGTGATGTGGTAACACGAGGCTTGAAATTGAGATGTAGATGTGATGTTAATTCAATAATTAACTTAATACCAAAGTTACTGTAAATTCACAGCGTACCAGCAGATATTGCGGGGGGAAAGCGTATATGCATAACGGNGTGGGGTTGACAATTTTTGCATGGTTGTCTGGAGAAAAGTTAAGTTTGCACAGTATTCAAACGCAAAAATGTAAAAATGCTATCTTCCAAGAAACCAAGCAATGAACAGGCCACACGATGGTCAAAAGAATAAAGATCCATACACTATAGTTTCTTCGAACACTTCGACATGATTTCAAACTTTCAGGTGAAAAACGATATTTTCTAAAATTTTACCTTTCCAACATGTATATGAATAGTTTATCTTGTTCATATATAATTAAAGATGCAATTTCACCAATACTTTATCTCCCAAAAATATATGACATCAGCGTTGCTCGAATATTTTACAATTTGTGTATGTGTGACCGGGGGGGGGGGAGTTTTTGCTAGTAAACATGTTTAGGTGCTTAAAAACGAAGACAAAAAAGTGCGTAGGATTGTGTTTTAAATTTAAACGCCATTTTTACAGTGTATATATTCTTTGTAAATATTGCTGAAAATAACTAAATTCGGCCTGATTTTCAAAGCCTGATTACAGGAAAAGATAATCAGTAACATATCATTTTTATTTTATTTTTTGAACAGATGGGCTAAGAACTACAAAATATCTCAAAATAAAAAAAATCTGTCCGATATTTTCATTAGACTGTAACTACCTTAAGCAGGGTCAAATAGAACTTAAGTATACAGAAGCACACGTATTTGTTTACGTATTATACACATTGATGTTCACATGGGCTCTTTTTATATTTATAACATTATATACTCCTGGTCATAAGTATGGAATATTTTTTGTTGAGAATGCCAGAGATATTGAAGTACTGTTTGTTTTCAAAAATCAAATTTTCTTTAAAAATCGCTAAAAAATTTCACTTAAGGTAGTTGGACACTAATACACGGAGCATTCGATTTGCGCATTTGCGAAACTCAAGGCTAATGCGGAATAGACTGGATATTCCTTATTTGGCCTTTTCATTGTGATGTCATAATAAATTGACATAATTATACTTAGTAATAAGAGACTTAGAACTGAAATTGTGATGTGGTAACAAGAGGCTTGAAATTGAGATGTAGATGTGATGTTAATTCAATAATTAACCTAATACCAAAGTTACTGTAAAATTCACAGCATACCAGCAGATATTGCGGGGGAAAGCATATATGCATAAGGGAGGGGGGAGTTTTTGTCAATTTTTGCATGGTTGTCTAGAGAAAAGTTAAATTTGCACAGAATTCAAGCGCAATAATGTAATGATGCTATCTACCACGGAACCCAGCAATGAATAGGCTACACGATGGTCAAAAGAATAAAGATCCACACACTATAGTTTCTTCGAACACTTCGACATGATTTCCAACTTCCAGGTGAAAAACGATATTTTCTAAAATTTTACCTTTCCAACATGTACTTGTTCATATTTAATTAAAGATGCAATTTCACCAATACTTTATCTCCCAAAAATATGTGATATCAGCGTTGTTCGAATATTTTACTTTTTGTGTATGTGTGACCTTGGTGGGGTTCATATCTTTGCGGGGGGAAAGCACATTTATATATTTTGCTTTACTGTTTGAGAGAATGCACCTAGATGGGAGCAAAAACACAATGCAGTCTACAAGAAAGACACCAGTGACTGAATGTGTATTTTACATACAACTTTTATACACGACTTAGATCTTTTTTAGCTGTATTCCTCTGAAGAAATTATCGGGTAATTCTTTGCCACATGCGACAAATGAAGTCAATACACGTTTGAAAAAAGTTTTAGCATCAAAGACACAGCAAAATATGTCACGAAAACCTATTATTACTAGGATGAAAGCAAAATCTATAAGATCTGCTTTCCCCCGCTAGGATATATGACTTTCCCACCGGTCACACATACAAACAATATAAAATATTCGAGCAACGCTGATATCACATATTTCTGAGTGACAAAGTCTTGGTGAAATTGCATTTTTTATAAATAGACAAGTAAAACAATTCACATACATGTTGGAAAGGTAAAATTTTAGAAAATATCGTTTTTCACCTGAAAGTTTGAAATTATGTCGAAGTGTTCGAAGAAACTGTAGTGTATAGATCTTTACTCTGTTGACCATCGTGTAGCCTATTCATTGCTGGGTTCCGTGGTATATAGCATTATTACATTATTGCGTTTGAATAATGTGGAAACTTACCTTTTCTCCAGACAACCATGCAAAAATTGTCAAAAACTTTCCCCCCCTAATAAGAAAAAGAAGGGAAACGGCGAATGTGTCAAAGAGACAACGACCCTAAGGGGAGCAATAACAACTCAAAGCCACCATAAGATCTTCAATGAACGGTGAGGAAACCCCACACCCAACGGTAGGTCGGAGTTGGCCCCTAAATAAAAGAGTAATCAAGTTCAGCGAAATAAGCATCTTCCTAGACTCCGATAGACATAAAGTGAACTAACTAGAAAACAGACAAGACACACAAAGGCTTAATAAATTTCCTGACTTAGGACAGGCGCAAACCTGTTGCGGCGGGGTTAAACTAGTTTTATATATGCTTCCCCCCCGCAATATCTGCTGGTACGCTGTGAAATTGGTCAGGTCAAAAACTCATGTCTCTTCAGTTCAGGTAAAATCATAACATTCCGAAAGATCTATAAAAGCTGATAGATCGAGAACACATTACATGACCTAAATGGAATTAAAGCCAAAAATCAATCAGGGACAGGGTTCTGCAGGAGAGAGATGGTCAGTTTAAAACGAAGTTCACGAACATTTAGACATTGTTCAATTCCAAATGGAATACCTAAAGGGAGCTAATTCCAAATGTGTTTGTTTAGAATTTTATTCAGTAAATGATTTATTTAATCAACTTAGATCTTAATTCAGTTAGATATATAACCATAAGCACTGAAAAAAATATGCCGACGAAAACAAAGTTCCATATCTAAAAAGCTTAACAAAATTGAACTGTTTAAACGCATATCTATTACAAATTCACAGTGGTTTGACGAATTCACGTGTTGATGCCATTGGTCCCAAATCGGTGTTTACCACACATACAAATGAGTCGAGAAATAATAAATCTCTTCATAATGGAGTCTGTTATTTATTTCAAGCTAATTAGAAAGATGACATTGCATCAAATAATTAATGTAGTAATATAATAGCAAAATATCTGTGACCATTTCGATTTTTGTTTTCATATTGAGGCAAAGTCAACGCAAAATTGAATATGAGGTGTATCATATTTGTCTTATTAGCCTGCTATGCATGGGGATTTAAAACTCAAAACATCATTCTACCAACTGCAGAGAAAAGGCTGTTTAGATTTCAACGTGTTATTCTCTGTACATATAACAGACGTTGGTATCAGTTTACGATAGAGATGGCAATCCGGTGTCGAAGAGCTTCAGCTTGTATATGTATGTCTTTTTAATAACGTGTGTGTCAACGAATTTCAACCAGTGCCTGGTTTGCTGTATTCTGGTATGTGTCAATGACATTCAGTGAATTATTTTTGTTTTTCCGTTTGCCAACATATCAACACTATCTTCAATTTTGTTTTCCATGGTCAACAACGTGTATACAAGCTTTAATTTAGTTTTCCTAGACACCAACTTTTTAACTAGTTTTCATTTCGTTTTCATGGACACCAACATGTGAACTAGCTTTGATTTTGTTTTCAAGGATGCCAACATGTAAACTATCTTTAATTTTGTTTTCCTGAACGCCAATTTGTGAACAAGCTTTAATTTTGTTTTCCTGGACGCCAATATGTGAACTAGCTTTCACTTTTTTTTGGACACCAACGTGTGAACTAGCATTGATTATATTTTCCTGGAAGCCAACATGTGAACTAGCTTTGATAATGTTTTCCTTAGACGCCAACATGTGAACTAGCTTTGATTATATTTTCTTGGATGCTAGCATGTGAACTAGCTTTGAGTTTGTTTCCAAGAACGCGAACATGTGAACAAGCTTCAATTTTGTTTTCCTGAACGCCAACATGTGAACTAGCTTTGATTTTGTTTTTCTTGGCGACAACATGTACACTATCTTTAATTTTGTTTTCCTGCATGCCAACATGTGAACTATTTTTAACTTTCAACTATTGAACTAGCTTTGAATATGCTTTCCTGGACGCCAACATGTGAACAAGCTTTGATTACAATTTTCTAGATACCAACTTATGAAATATATCTTTCATATTGTTTTCCTGGATACCAACATGCGAACCAACTTTGATTATGCTTTCCTTGACATCAACGTGAGGACTAGCTTTGATTATGTTTTCCTGAACGCCAACATTTGAACTATAACATTTCAACTAGCTTTGGTTTTGTTCTTCTGTGGACACAAACATGTGAACTAGCTTAAATTTTGTTTTCCTTGACGCCATCCCAACATGTAATTTAGCTTAAATGTTATTTTCATCGATGCTAATATTCAAATTGAACTAGCTTAAGCTTTGTTTTTTTTCTGCAATATACGCGAACTTCTGTTCATATTAACCTCATCTCATTGTTTTATGCCAAGTTTTTTTGTAATTAACACGATGAGTGCCCTGTGATTGTTTATATGTTGTGTTTTGTCGAGTAATATAGATGACAGCAGTTGTAAGAGAAATTAGCCAGTTTATTTTGTTGACAACGCCGTGTCCATGACAAAAGCGATACATTGATGCGGCGTTGCTCGACATTAAACAATGAATTCCTCTCAAACCAATGCCTGGGGCCGTTTTGAATTTACTATGAGATATGAGCATAAATCATTTTTGACTAATTACATGTAATTATCTCTGAGTTGTTTTTGTATGTCCATTTATTGTTCTGAAAAATAAAACAATTACAAAAAAAAAATCATTTTTGATTTCGTATTTAAAAGAATGTTAAACATACTAGTACTAGCAGATGAAATATACTTTCCAAGACTTTGTTCTACGTTAGCCTATGAAAACGAGGTTAAGCATTTTTGTTTTCATTTCTAAAGGGTTTATTTTCGCTAATGCTTGAATGTTTATGAACACACATATGAAAGCTGAACAAATCAATGTTCTATTCTTAAATGGTATATTCGTAAAAATCAACCTAATCTGAATGAATAAAGCCCGTATATTTCAAATGAATTAAAATCTGACAATCATACTCCACTTAAGTTATTTTCATTTCGTTAGCTGTATTTCAAATTTGCTTTTTTCTCCCAAGTACTTGTATTGGAAGTCATATATTACAAAGGTTTGGTATTGAATGTATAAAACAATGATTACTTNTGAAAGGGCGGGAAAATTAAAAGTGCTCTGAATTGGGTGAAATTTTTCAGAAAGATTGTGTAAAGGATGGAGAACATGTTTTGAGGATAAAAATCTTTAAAATGGCGGCCGTTGCCACGGAAACGGATAAAAGGCGGGAAATAAAAGTTCTTGAAGTTGCAGGAAACTAACGAAAGATGATGTCGAAATTTGCAGGACTTCTAATATGGGGGTGTTTGGGCGACTTCTGTGTTTGCATCCAAACACAGTTATCACTTGTTATTAAGGTCTTTCACCACAGAGAAAGACCTTATTGTAATTCTTCGGATTATTATTTTTTTATTCTTTTTCTTCCGCCGCAACCCCTGTCTAAAAACTATGCGACATATCATTTCGACTCTTGGTGTGATGAATCGATATCACTGCGGGACTTCAAAACTTAGTCAAGCATATTGAACTATTTTTAGTAACGGAGTTATCTGCCCGACACCGAAAAACTTTGTTAGCAGATCTCCTCCGTAACCGTAACCGATATAAAAATTCTGAATGGGGGAAAATGTTGGATTCATCCTTAGGATGATTTATCACGCAAAAAAAATTTTTTGGGTCGCGACCCCGGTTACGCGTTTTTGACCCCTAAATATGCAAATTTCTCAAAGTTGTCGGATTTTGATAAAATTTGGTTTCCAGGTAGCTTTTATGGCCCTGATTACAAAAAAGGGGTAAAAAAAAAAAATGGCGGCCATTTGAAATTTTGTTATCGCGATATCTCGGAAACGATAAAAAATTTCTGAAAACATTATATTGCAAAAATACTCCTCTCATTGATATCTCCATTTTATTCAAAGGTGCAAAACTCTGCGAATAACCGTTTTTGAGTTATAGCCCTTCACGCGTTTCGGTAAATTGGTTTTTCGCGAATAACTTTTAAACGCTTAAAGATAATATAGTAAACATAGTATTAATATGTGATCAGTGCAAAGAGAGCTTTAATTTGAGTACCAGGTTGAAGGTCATCGGTGACCTTTGACCTTGACCTTTGACCTTGTTAGGGGATAAATTCAGAAACTATAATAGATAGCTGAAAAATTATATCAGCAAAAATGTTCAACATGTCAAGGGCTATATTTGTTTTATTTGGACCGAAACTCTCCAGTGACTCTCTAAAGAGTTATTGCCCTTGACGCGTTTCGGAAAATGTTTTTTACATATACCTTTTAAACCGTTATAGATAGTATAGTCAAGTAACATATCAAATTAATCAGTAGGAAGAGACCTTCAATTTGAGCACAAGGTCAAAGGTCATCAAGGTTAGAGGTCAATGTCATAGCCAATTTTTAGGGTTTTTTTTCAGTAAAATCTTTACAACAGTAAAAATATGTGATCAAATGTATGAGAGAAAAGGAAATGAATGCAATTACCAACCAGTAGTGACTTTCATAAAATCATGGTGAAAACTGGTGAAAGACCTTGCAATTGTTCTCTGAACAATTGACCTTTTAATTATTATTACTCTTCATGCAAGAAAGTTTCAACAGATTTCATGCAATTCTACTATTTAGACATATTGCTGTAAAGAATTGATAGCGTCTGTATAATATGGATCGGTATATAATACGTTAACTATGCATTGGTGGTGCTAAGAAGTCACGTGGTGATCAGTGGGAGGAATTTTCTTCTTAAATGACAATAATTTTATTCTAGGTTATCTGAGCACTTTTTACAAGTTCTTGATTGTGGTTGAATTGTTTAAATTTCATAGCAATTGTTTGTGACAGAACGACCAAAGGAAGATAACTCAATCTTGTTCTGAGCAAACTTTCGATTTGAATTGTAGTATTACCAACAATTTTTTAGAGT
>MJUU01017347.1:0-13906 GCA_002080025.1 Modiolus philippinarum | reverse complement strand
ATCGTCTCGTCATCCCTCGGTTTCCCGAAAGGGAAATATCTCACCAATACGACTAAAATGAACAATATAATTCAATGGAATTGCCGAGGTTTTAAGATTAATTTTATTGAAATTACTTTATTAATTCAAGCTTTTAATCCTGCGGCATTTTGTCTTCAGGAAACGCACCTGAAGAAAAGTGATACGTTAAATGTAAAGAACTACTCCCTCTACAGCACTTATGTACCTGAGAATGAACGAGCTGCTGGTGGCTCAACCATTCTTGTCAACAACAATATTGTCCACAGTACTGTTGATCTAAAAACCGATCTTCAGGCTGTTGCAGTGAGAATTTCTTTAGATAAAACAATCACGTTATGTTCTGTATATTTACCACCACATTTCAACCCAAGTCTGAGTCAACTTAAAAACTTGACAGACCAACTGCCCTCCCCATATATAATAATGGGTGATTTCAATGCGCACAATCGCTTGTGGGGCAGTTCAGCTTTGAATGACAGAGGTAAAAAGATTGAAGACATAATGTCGCAGGAAAGTTTATGCATCTTTAATGACGGTTCAAACACCTATTTACATCCTGGAAATGGGGCTTACTCAGCTATAGACCTAACTATAACTGACCCATCTCTACTGTTGGACTTCTCTTGGAAAGTACACGATGACTTATGTAGTAGTGATCACTTTCCGATCATTCTTCAACATCTTTATTCTACTATCGGAGAAAAGCCACAGCGCTTTAAATTTGATAAAGCTGATTGGACTCTCTATGAAAATTTATGTAGAAAAGAATTGAAATCTGAATTGTTTGAAGATGTTTTTGATCCCTTAAATCTTTTCAGTGAAAAAATACTTTCCATTGCAGATAAATCTATACCGAAAACCTCGGCAAACCCAAAACGGCCTGGGAAACCCTGGTTTGACGATGACTGTGATGATGCTCTGACAAATCGTAAAAAGGCAGAGCAACTTTTCAATAAACATCCAACGACGGACAATCTTGGCAATTTTCGCGTTTTTCGTGCAAAAGCTCGAAGAACCTTTAAACAAAGAAGACGCACTTCTTGGCGCAACTTTGTCTCTAAATTAAATTGCCACACCCCTATGAACAAAGTCTGGAATATGGTACAAAAAATCAAAGGTAAAAATAAGAAAGCTAATGTCCATCATATTAAAAACGGACAAGATATTTTCACATCTGAAAAAGATATTGCAAATAAAATTGGAGAAACTTTTGAGAAACATTCTTCTTCTAAAAATCTAGGACCCACATTCCAGAGAATTAAAGAACAAAAGGAACGAAACAAACTTAACTTTAAATCTAAAAATACAGAGGAATACAACAGATTATTTTCAATGGATGAACTAAAACAATTCTTGGATAAGGCACATGACACGGCATGTGGCCCTGACGATATCCATTATCAACTCCTCAAAAATCGTTCAATTTTTAAAAGCAATCAATTTATTTAGTAAGATTTAAATAGATCAATTTTAAAAAAGTTTCTAATTTCTAATATTGTTATTGTTAAACCAAAAATTTACTATTATGTTTTTTAACATTTTACACATTTGTTTTACTTGTATAAAGCTATATGGTTTTATATTAATATTTTATGTATTTATTAGAATTTTTCAATAAACCCAACAGTTCTCGCCACAATATAGCTGAAATATTGCTGAAGTTGGCGTAAAACATCAATCAATCAATCAATCAATTGTGTGAAAACTTGGCAAATAAAAATCAAATGATGTGGGCATTATTTAAACTGATGAACACGATACTAATTTGATTTATAGCAAAGCCAAAAAGTGTAGTTTGAATGTGTAACCACATTAGAAGTTCTCTCACGCACAAGTACACCATAACTGTAAAAATAAAGAGCATACATCTCAACCACGGGGAATCTTTTTACGAACTCCACACTGCAGGAGAGACAAACTCCGTCATATAAGAAAAAATGTAAGGATATGGGGTAAATGTAAATGAGACAAAATCTCGATGAATACATTGAATGAAAAGCAATGGAACAACGCTTTTATTGTTGTTCTTGATCTTGAAGTCACCACTACATTCGTCCATCTATTCATCTTTTTATAACGGATGCGGGATTGTCAACAAACATTAAATAACTGGACCTTTGATCAGTTTTACATGGAGTGACATTCCCCGATTTTTTGAAAAGAGGGTTCTGTCACGTTGTATTAATTGACTTCCTGGTAGTAAGATTCATTTGAGACCATCGAGTTTCCCATGCGTGTACAGGCTCTCATCGTAATCAGAGACATATCAAACCCACCATAGATTGGCAATAATATAACAGGGGTTTGTGTCGCCCTCTGTTGTATTAAGTGTTTTGGGAAACTAGCTCAGATAATATTCAAATAATACACAAAATAAAGTTCCAAATTATAATTACGAATTCCAGCAATACAGTAAACATTTAATAGCATACATCCACACGGATCAGTCAAAAGCAAAAAAACAGTAAATACGCAAATTTGGAAATACGAATTTCCATAATAGAGTTAACGTCCGTAAAGTTTATGTCGGTTTCCAACTAAAACTAATACTGCCAGAAACATACTACAAACATTAGGTGCGTTCACAGTCTTTCCATCGGAATCAAATGGTAATTTTTAACACCACACACCAAGCCAAAACTCGCCAAAAGACACAAACATCATGCAAACCAACAAACTGACATAATATAGCTATGGGAACTCGGGATAGCCGGACTTGGTACCGGCACTAGCAAAAGCCAGTGGTAGGGTTGAACCGGTTTATGGGTACCCAAACTTCACCTTTTCCATATCCCGTTTCCCTATAATGTAGAAACAAACAAATAAAAACCGAAACACAGGCCTAAATTAGTATATTTGTATCGATAGAAATACAATCAAAGTGTATATTTTGTACATGGAATAGTTGTTTTCATTTCATTAATGGTTATTTGTTTATAATATTGGTTCAAAGTGACATAGATTTACAGCAAGCGACACAATGACCCATTGATCGAATACAATTTATATCTTGTTCAATATGAAAATTTGGTATATTTCTACATCTTCATAATAATTAAAACAAATAATTCCTTACCTCTTCCAGTTTTTTTATCAAATAATCAGGAAGGTCATTACTGTATATCTGTTTCACTTCACCTTCCAATATATAATCTGTAACGGTTTCGGAAAAAACAGGTAGACCTGGCCCATCTTCTAAAATAGACAAGGCCACAAGCTGGCCCAAATAATGTTTTTTTTTCTTTCCATGTAATTACTTTGGAGACCTAATTTTCCAAATGTACCTGTTAAAGAAAAGAAACAACACTCAAACACAACAGATGTCAATTTATAATTTGTAGCAAATCTCCTATGAATGAATGATATTTAGAGATTATTATAATATATTGTACATGACATTTTCATATCAACCCATGTATCTACCCAAGACTTCCATAGCATTGAGCCCGAGAGTTCTGTCTGAGGGCTGATAATGACATGGGTCAAGGGTTGATGCAATGGACAATATATAGAACAATGCATTGTTATATTTTTATTACATATTCAAATCAATGCAAATCTATAAATGAGTAATTTAAATCATATATATTATTTCAACTTGATTACATTGATTTATGATCATAATTTTATTTTCCTCGTCAATGGCATTACCATTGGTAATGATATTTCTAAGTTCCTGTAATTGAAATGGTATATTTGTGTCAATGAGAATGAGACACTTACCATATATCGGGTTATTTTGGTTAACAAGTCAAAGTCCCAGAACTCCTATAAAACCTAATGAATGAAAACATCTGTGTGATATGATCTAGTACTTATGTTGACTAACAATCCTACAAAATTTGAATAAATCTCGAAAAATGGTTTCTGAGGAATTGCGTCCACAAGAGAGTGTGACTGACAGACAGATGGATGGACACACGGTTGCAGACCATTACTAGTTTCCACCGCAGCGTTGCAGCGGGGAACAATATATCTTTACATACCTGTAACAAATGATGAGTGTCCAAACTGGTCAGAACTCTCTTCTGAGTCCCCCTAAGTCCACACCATTTTCACCTATGAAAGATATAGTCAACGGGTTATGTAGATCGTCCTGTGATACCCTTATAATACGAAGGCATCTTCCAGTACATGTTCCCGTCTCACTTCAATCAACAGTGGATTTTCATTGTCCATGCAGATAAAGTCTGCCCTATGAGTTCTTATAACCTCTTTAATGTCGCACACTGCAGCGGGAATGCTAAATTGATAAATTGATAAATTCAGTCCAGTCTACACAATGCAAGCTTATTGAAAAAGTGAGGCACCACAGAGCGTTTCAATCATCTAACACCTTAATTTACAAAAGGGAACATACGTTTCTTCTGTTATTCAAACACCCAAGGGCTGTGTCTATCGAAAATAGTATAGAATAATGGGAGATCTCTTCTGGAATGAGTCTTTATTAGATAATAACTCTGAAAAATGAAGTACTATGAAATGTCATATTAAAACATGATATATCTATTTTTTTTACAGAAATTTGAATATTCAGTTCCTTCATTAGCTCAAAAAGTCAATTATGAAAGACATTTTGGCAATGTTTCTATTGAAGAGAATTGTCTTAGTATTCATGGTGATGAATGAAACAACCATCTAACCAGTAAAATCTTGTAAGAAACCCCAAAAGACTGACATTCTATTATTGCAACATTAACTAGATGTAACTGTGGCCTGATGGGCCACAAAGTATACCCCGCTTTCTGTATGTCTAACCCCTAATTAAATCTTTAATGAATCAATCTGAAAATACAGCATGAAAAGATGAGGATCTTATAGTTACTAATATTCTGACAAATTCTGAAAGCTTTCTGAAATAAGCCTCGGACAAATTTCCAATTAAGACTCCAAGTGTGGAAAATCGGAAAAGTGCTGTAACTTTTTTTTTAATTTCATGAAACAATGTGAAAAGATGAGGTGCACAATTTCTCGTGGTTACTAACATTCTGACAAAATTTGAAAAGTCAATTCAGAAGAGTTTCCGAGATAAGCTTCGGACAAATTTTCAATGTAGACTCTAAGTGGGAAAATCTGAAAAGTGCTTAACTTAAAAAAAAAAAATCAAGAATCAATCTGAAAAGATGAGGTGCACAAGTTCTTATGGTTACTAACATTCTGACAAAATTTGAAAAAAAAATTAAAGGGTTTCTGTGATATGCTCCGGACAAAAAATGTCTACGGACGGACGGACGGACAAGGTGATTCCAATATACCCCCCAACTTTGTTGGGAGTATAATATTAAAAGTATGATGTACCTAGATTCAGCAGTAGGTAGAACTTCAGGAATGAAGTCTGCCATGGTGCTGATGTTGTTGTTTTCCAATGTATCATCCAAGCTTACTATAGACCTGTAATAAAAATGAAAAGAATTACACAACTAAACATATTGTTATGTAATAAAAATATTTAAAACTATAAAATGTGTATTCCAAGAGTGACCAATGCCCTTTAAATGTAAATTTTTGTATGTGATATGAATTATATGGTCACCTAGTACTTTTAGATGAAGTTGAAAGTACCTAATATGCAAATATAAGAAAAAGGCAGGTTGCCACATGGTTTTCCATGATTTTCTTCACTTTTCAAGGATAAATTCACATTTTTCCTGCTTTGTCAGGGATGTACCTTTATGTTTAAGTTATTTCAAAAGCTGGGCTCTCCTTCTTGTTTGAGTCTATTTCAAAGCTGGGCTCCTAACAAATAGCAGTAAATAGCCAAGTCATATATTCCACTGATCCAGTACTATGTGTATAACACCAAATATCCAAATTCAGGTAGCCAGCTAGGGTAGTCAGCAGGGCTACCAGTTCAAAATTTTCAGTATCTCACAAATTCATTTAATACTATACAGCTTCATTTTATGCTAGAGAACCTTGTGTTAAAATTTTATGAATATCCCTCTTCTAGAATAACAATTTTAACAAGAATTCGTAAAGGTTTCACGGAACCTGATGTCTCGCCTTCTTTCTCTGTTGTCAATGTAATTGGTACATAAGTTTATGAGTGTTTTGTTAAGGTATCAATTTTTTCATAATCCCATGTTATAATACACAAGATATTACGTAAAATGTACATTTTAACCAAAGTCAGTGATGCGTAAAAAGTAGGTCACATTGATCTAATTCGTATTGGATGCTTGCTTCCTCACTATGATACATCTGTATACAAGATTACATGATCCCATATCATATAATACACAAGATATTACGTAAAATATAAATTTTAACCTAAACCAGTGATGTGTAAAAGGTAGGTCAATGAGACCTTTTTCTGTTTGTATGTGTGTCACATCATTATAATGCAGGTAAACATAAAACATCATGGTCCTATGTCTTAAAGTAACCAAGATATAAAAATTACATTGAAATTTGTTAAAAAAAAACTAAGTCCAGTTTACGCAAGAATTACGGAAAATTTTAATTTTTTTTTTTCAAAATATTGCTATGGATACAATCTTTTGACCATAAATTAGCTACTGACCAATTTTCAGTTGTTTCAATATAGATTTATTGTATTTAATTGAAATTCAAAAAACTTTAACATTTGGCTTAACCAAATGTTGACGACGACGACGCCGACGGAATTTATGCTCACTATGTCTCGCCTTTGCGACTTTCGTCGCAGGAGAGACAAAAACCATTGTACACGGACGGAGACTGCAACATAACACAATACTGCCGCAAAATTTTTGCAGTCGTATAAATAGAAAGAACTTTTTAAACTAGATCTAAAATGTAAACATCTCACCCTGTTGGTATGTCCAGTAATGTCTGACTCTTTGAACGTGTATTGGTTCTTATTTCGATTGTAGGTGTACCTGCTGGTAAATACACATCTCCTTCATCTCTCTTCTCTTGCTAAAAATGAAGAATTCATTCAATATGTCATTCAAACATCTTCCACTTTTTTCGGTGCGATCTGTTGAGGCATGAATTGAAAGGCCTTCTAAAGAATCTAAATTTACTGTTATATCGGTTTATTTCTTTTATAATGCTATAATAATGCTTAATGGTTATGTTTGAGTAATGTTGGAAGTCATAATATGTCTACACAGGCTCCATTTGGAATTCAATTAAAATATATTAATTATTAGTATTTTTCACAAGGAAGTAGGATAAGCATGAGGAGCAAATCTAATATGAATCGTGAAAGTCCTTGTTAAGCGAACGTATTTAGATTTATTTGTTAGTGTTTAAAAACTATGCAATCTGTTCTGCGTCATTTAAATTCTCATTTAAAGGTGGAATATAAACTATGCACTATATTTTCTGCTGAATTTTCATATGTACATGATCCTGATGTCAACAACAATATGCAACAATACACAATATGTAGAGATTGAAGGAAACAAGTGAGCCCTGTGGCCTGATGGACCACAAAGTTTACCACCGCTTTCAGTCATAGCGTTGGAGACTGGTATACCATAAAAGTATTCATTGTCGACATGTGAAAATATCAATCAAAGTCTCGGCAAACAGGAAGTAGTTGAGCAACAGACCTGAAAAGGGGAGACACCTAACAATGCATCATAGAAAAGCTGCAGACCAAATATCAAATTATTCTAATATATAGAAGCAGAGAAATGTGTGACAAAAAATTGTTCAGGACACACATGTGTAAAATATCAATCAACTTCTCGGGAAGCAGGAAGTAGTTGAGTGACGACAGACCTGAAAAGGGAAAACACTGTACAACTCTTTATATGCAAGCTTCAGACCAAATATCAAATTATTTTCATTAAAAGAAGCAGATATCAAATTATTCTCATTTGCAGAAGCAGAGAAAATATCAATCAACATCTCAGCAAACAGGAAGTAGTTGAGTGACAGACTTGAAAAAAAAAGCACCATACAACTCGTCATAAGCAAGCTTCAGACCAAATATCAAATTATTCTCATTTACAGAAGCAGAGAATTCTAGCTGTGACGAAAAATTGTTCAGGACCAACATGTGTAAAATATCAATCAACGTCTTGGCAAACAGGAAGTAGTTGAGCGACAGACCTGAAAAGTGGAGACACCATGCAAGTCATCATCAGCAAGCTTCAGACCAAATATCAAATAATTCTGATTTGCAGAAGCAGAGAATTATGAATGATGGACGGAATGAGACGGACAAGGGTAAAACAGTATACCCTCTCTGCTTCAGAGTGGGATTCTGTGGTCTAGTGGGTCACACATACCTTCGAACTGACTAGTTTTCAAACTTCCTGACAAACTTATACGCCCAAATGTGGAATCAGTTGCCAAGGGTCCTCCAATAGTCTCCATCAATTTTAATGAGAGGAACTACATGTACAGATAAAAATGTTACAAGTGGGTCACCTTAATGCTCCAGAAAATCAACTTAAACTTACATGATTAACAGTTCTCATTTCAGTGGAATGACAATTATCTTCGTCACAGCCTCCTGCATTAAAAGACAACACAAGTTAGGTATCAATTTTTGACATAGATGTTGTGGTTAGGCTCAGTATAACAAATGAAAAACTTTGGATTAAGATTTTAGTATGAGTAACGCAAATAATGTAAATTTAGAATCGTATTGGTTAGTGGTGTTCTGATGATCGATTAAAGTCTCAAATCGGTCGGTGGGGCATCAAGATGTGACTAACCGATTGACATTTATGGCTATCTATTATCTATCAAAATTTTCCCTTGTCCTTAAATAGCATTATTTTGGTTTTCCAAAATTTTACTTTTTAGAAGGAAATATTCTTTAATAACCCTTCAAAGAAATTGTGCAAGTAATATGACACAATTGTAAAATTTTATGCTTCCATATATGGAAATATACAAATTAAGCCAGAATTTTGTCAAAGTGTTCCCGTAATATCCTTCAACTATACAAAAATCAAGCATACATTGTTTAACCGATAGTAAACTATAGACAGTCGGTTGACCACAACCGATTGTAATAGATAATAGGTTGGCATTTTTATCTGATTGAACGCCACTAGTATTGGTGATTCCGGTTGATCTTAAAACTCCAGTATTTCAACCAACCAAAATAAAAAAAAAACAAAACAAAAAAACATTGCATTACGATCGCATATGTTTTTAAATACAACAAATACAACTTTGTACACCAATCCAAACAAAGTAAATAATTGGACCATACAAATACAACAGTCAAATTTGTCATTAAAACTAAGGCAAAGCATGCCCCCGAGCATAGCTATTATATGAATGAGTGATATATGTGAAATGCCCCTTTGCATAGCTTATATATGAGTATAATGTCTCAGTAATGTCTTAGTAATGATATTGTGTCTGTGAGACACTTATGATGCCCCTGCCATATTTAAATGTCACCAGAATAATGATCTGGAAAATGAAAATGTGTTTGCTACACGTTAAATAGTTGACAATTATGGGAGGCGCTTACAAGGAGGTTGCCACTATACTGTCATATGGGACATACCCAAAGTTGAATTATCTCCCCTTAAATATGTCAAACAGAAATTATATTCCTTCATGCACATCTTCAGGTGGTATACTTACATCACACAAAGTTTCATTAAAATCCGATCACAGATGTGGGAGGAGTTGCGCTTACAAGGAGGTTGCCACTATATCGTCATATGGGACATACCCCAAGTTGAATTATCTCCCCTTAAATATGTCAGACAGAAATTATATTCCTTCATGCACATCTTAAGGTGGTGTACTTGCATCACACAAAATTTCATTAAAATTCGATCACAGATGTGGGAGGAGTTGCGCTTACAAGGAGGTTGCCACTATATCGTCATATGGGACATACCCTAAGTTGAATTATCTCCCCTTAAATATGTCGGACAGAAATTATATTCCTTCATGCACATCTTCAGGTGGTGTACTTACATCACACAAAGTTTCATTAAAATCCTATCACAGATGTGGGAGGAGTTGCGTTTACAAGAATTTGGTCGGACGTACTGACAAGGGTAAAACAATATCCCCCCCCCCCGACTTATGGTCGCGGGGGCATCAAAAATATTTCAATTCAAACATATTTATTTTGCTCAAAATGAAAACAAAAGGGACTGGACACAAGTAATCAATTTCCCAAACAAAACATGTGACAATGATGTAATAGAGAATGCAAACAATGTAAATAAATCGATATTATTATTGTTTTGTATTTTAATAAACATAGTGTTTGTGTATGTGGTAGTAAAGGATCTTACATACATCATTCCTGTGAAGTTTGGTTCAAATTGATTCAGCGGTTTCAGAGGAGATAGCCAAAATATATTTTCCCTTAGGGTCCAATGTTAAACTATGTTCGGCCCTGGCGGCCATGTTTTTTGGCAGATTGGAAAAATTTGGGCAATCTTAGTAAAGGACCTAAGATACATTTTTCCTGTAAATTTTGGTTCAAATCAGTCCAGCAGTTTCAGAGGAGATAGCCAAAATGTGTATTTTCCCATCGGGTCCAATGTTAAACTATGTTCGGCCCTGGCAGCCATGTTTTTTTGCTGATCGGAAAATTTTGGGCAATTTTAGTATAGGACCTTACATACAGTATTCCTGTAAAGTTTGGTTCAAATTGGTTCCGTGGTTCCAAAATGTGAAAAATTTACGGACGACGACGGACGCCAAATGCTCACATGGCCTTTGGCCAGGTGAGCTAAAAAGAAGCATGACATCATGATTGTGTCAATATTATGTTTAGTCTGCGAGTACCTAAACTAATACTTTGGAATTTTACCTTGATTGTTTTCATTTTGCAAATCATTTTGGAATCTTGAGGTAGAATTCACATTCTTAGTGCTTGTGGTAATTGATTCCATTGGTGGATGGTTGAAGGAATAAAAGAGTCATAAGTTATCAAGAGCCTACAGTATGTTACAATGATATCATCTCCATTTCGAAGGGGATAAGTGGTTGTACTTTGCATTTTTGGGGGATTAAAGCTACATAAACAATTTATTTAAAAATATATCTACCAATGCTTCATGGATGATCCCAACAGCTCTTATGGCTGAACTTCTTATGGGTCTACTTTGTCTTCTTGGAATTATCTATTAAATATTAATACATACTACCATAATCTAACATGTATGCCTTCAATTTGAAAAAAAATGTATTAAATGTTAAATCAATACACTCTATGCAATAATCAGAACACAGACACCCAATGATTACAACCAAAAATAGCATCTTCCTGAAAGGAATTTGATTTCAGTCAAAATAAAAATGGTTGTAGTTATTGTATTTAATTTAAAAGGTGAAAAATTTTCAGGGGCACAAATTGATATTGAATTTTAACCACACAGTAAATATTGTTTTTCTTAACGTGTCCAGTGTTGCAGAAATTTGCAGTTAATCCCGTTCTATTTTTCTTTTCTATAGATGTAAATATAATGGTTAATGAGAAATCTGTACCCATAAACAATAGAGTTTACTTCCCTCAAATCAAAAAAGGACTCACTAGGTAAAGCTAATTACAGTACTTGCAATACCAAGTATTGGCCTGATAGTTTCAGACGAAAAGATTTTTTATATACACGTATATATATATTTCTTTATATTTCAGCATGTGATCCAATATTAAATCAGAGATGTGAGCTGTCAAAAATGACAGCTTATCAAAATTTTCAATATTTTAGTTGGAGTTTCAGTGGTAAAATTGATTATATAATTGGACCAAGTTTGGTTTAAATTGACTTGGCGGTTTCAGAGGAAAAGATATTGAATGAAAAGTTTACACCATACAGAAGCCGGATGCAAAATGGTGAAAAACTTTAAAATCTAGATTGAAATCTGTTCAATACATTTCATAATTACACTCCTGGAAGCTTTTTAAAGTACCGTATTTACTTGCTCAACTACAGTATCACCGGAAGCAATACCAGTAATCCCTGGATCATCAGGTAATGAGGGAGGGCAGCTCCCACTGGATTCCACAATTACTGGGTCATGTACACTGGACCAAGCAATTAATGGGTCTGACAAATTAGTGACACTTCCACTGGACTCTGTGATTCCTGGGTCTGGCATGAGATCAACACTTTCACTGCTTTCAATAAATAATGGGTCATGTACACTGGACCCAGCAATTACTGGGTCTGATAAGGTAGTGACACTTCTACTGGATTCAGCGATTACTGGATCTGGCAAGGAAGGAATACATCCACTGGACCCGGCGATTGCTGGATCATGCAAGGATAGAACACTTCCACTGGACTCGGCGATTTCTGGGTCAGGCAAGGAGGAAGAATCACTGTCAACACCCTACATAAAAGTAGAAAGAAGAAATTAAACCACAGGCGCAGTCTGAGTCAGTATCACCTACCAGGTTAAATGCTTTTGAAGCAAACTTACATTTTAGTAATAAACTAATATATACCTGTACTCTCCTCATTTTACACAAAATGTTCAACATGTACCCTGCTATTGGGTATGTTTTTGTGATATGAAAAATTTGGAAATTTCTGTTCAAATAACTTTTCATATACCATTCCTGTAAAGTTGGAATCAATTTGAAGTTTAATTACTTCACAACATTGTTTTATCCAAGTAAATAACATGAATAAGGAAAATAAGGACATTGATAGATCATTTTGACTATTTAAAAAAAATCAACTAAATTTTCCTTTCCAAAGAGTTATTTACCTTTATATAGTAATTTGCAGTGCTTTATTTGTAATTTATTTCTCAAAAATCGGCTGCGCCAAGTCGCATCATACGCCTGTCGACCCTGTATCGGAAATAGTTCAACATAGGTGGCAGATTTGTTTAACTCTCATGAAAAAACTCCAGAAACTTGCATTTTCCAAAAATTTCACCAAGTCCAAGGCCTATAACTCTTTACAAAATCAACAACAATACCCAAATTTATTTATCTGTACATGAAGTTTTTTCTTTAACTGCTTTACATATTGATTTGATATTTGGTATATGAGTATATCTAGGTAAGATACAGATAAATAAATTTCACTAAGTTCAAGGCCCATAACTCTGTATTAAATCAACCAACCAGAACCGAATTTGCTCTTGATCTGTATCTCACCTAGATATACTCATATACCAAATATCAAATCAATATGTAAAAGGGTTATAGATAAAAAAAACTCCGGAAACTTACATTTTTCAAAATTTCACTAAGTCCAAGGCCCATAACTCTGTATAAATCAATCATCTGGAACCAAATTCGAACATGATCTGTATCTCACCTAGATATACTCATACACCAAATATCAAATCAATATGTAAAGGGGTTATAGAAAAAAAAAACTCCGGAAACTTGCATTTTTCAAAATTTCACTAAGTCCAAGGCCCATAACACGGTATTAAATCAATCATCTGGAACCAAATTCGAAGCTGATCTGTATCTCACCTAGATATACTCATACACCAAATACCAAATCATTATGTAAAGGGGTTATAGAAAAAAACTCCGGAAACTTACATTTTTCAAAATTTCATTAAGTCCAAGGCCCATAACTCTGTATTAAATCAACCATACGGAACCAAATTCGAATTTGATCTGTATCTCACCTAGATATACTCATATACCAAATATCAAATCAATGTGTCAAACTGTTATTTACTGCTATTTAATTACTGTATCAAGCTCTTTTCTGTGTCCTCATTCATTTTGAATTACACTTGTTCAAGTTTCAGTGTTCGACATGCTGCGCTCGGCGTAGCCCTTTATTTTACTTGTTTGGTGACAAACTCACTTTTTCTTAGAATTCAAAATTGAAATTTCAGAAAATACCAACCTTGTGGAAATAATTTCAGTTGATTTGATCAACTTTTTAAAAGGTTATAGATGAATGAAATGTAGATGTTGCGTGTCCATCGTCACTCTGATTGATTGATTGATTGATTGATGTTTTACGCCAACTTC